>JAXGGA010013244.1:0-35910 GCA_038373865.1 Uloborus plumipes | reverse complement strand
ATTAGAAATGTTTTTAGACTTTTAAAGGAGTGCATTATGAAGGCTTGAAGAAACGATAAAGCGCAATTTCATGCATCGCAAATACAGACATCAACGGCTATTAATACAAGCAAAACTAAACTATCACGTCTTTACAGATTAGTATCAATCCCTGACATTTTAAACTATTTATTTGTTTAATGTTTAATTATTAGTTACATTAAATAGTTGTCTCTCTTTATTAAAAAAAAAGAAAGACATTGCAAACACTAACGGCAAACAAAATGTTAAAAATATTGTACCAAATTAACGCATTCTGTAGTTACTAAGCATATAGTATATTTTAAAATTCTTCGTCACCAATGAAAAGAAAAGCAATGAAATGATTAAATATAAGGATTTAACGATAAACAGCACGTCGCGTAGAAATTCAATGGTAAGTTGTTTTAACACTACCTGAACGTGAAAATCCTTTCAATAAACAAAAGGGAAATTGCCACCATTTCTAAGAATGCTCAGCAAAGATAATTTTTATGTTCCTGTCGCTTGTTTAAGATTCCTTTTTTTATTTAACTATCGCTTAAGGTTTTAAATCAAGGGAAATGAATGTTTTAACGGTCTTAACATCGCAAATATACAGAGTTACGCTTTGAGCCATAAACGTTGCTCATAAAAGAGTTCTGGTATGTTGATTATTATTATTTATATCTCTTAACAACACGCCGCTTCTAAATTTCTCATTAAAATTAAACACGGTAACAGCAGAAAAAATGTGTGGAAGTGTTATTTGGTTGAGCAAATTGTGAACTATTTTCTGTGTAAAGATATTTTCAATTCAAGACGTCGGGAAATTATTGTTTTCAGAAAAAGCTAAACGGCTTTAATTGGATTTCGGTAGCTGTAGTGAATTATCATTTTTAAATTCTGACTCTGTGAGTTTAAATGAATGTGTTAAATATGTTTGCGAAAATGGCAGTTAAAATATACTTTGAATTTTTTTTTTGTTTTGTTTATGCTTTCCTTGCAAAGATAAGATATTTGAATTAATTTTCACGTGTAGCAATTTCTAGAGTTTTCTATACTGTTATACAGTTATTGACATTTTTTTTAAAGTCCAAAAACAAATTTCATAACGTTTTCTATGAAAAGGTAAAAAAAATAACAAATAATAAAAAGATAAATAAAATGAATAAGAAAAAAAAACTAAATAAATAAATACAAATAAAGATTTTTTAAGTAGCTTCTTTACTTTAATAAGGTACAAAAACATTCAAAAAAATGTTTAGTGAAAGGGTTACAATAATAGAACTGCAGAAAAAATATTACCGGGTAAGCGCTAAGTTTCTTGCCTTCGACATTTACTCAGATATCTCCGTAAAAATTGCGAAAAAAAAAAAGATGTTCTGCTTTTTTTAACTTGTAATATTTCTCCATTTCTCCAGTACAAATTTGCGTTTTACAAAACCCACATTCTTATGTATTTATTTTACTTGCATAAAAGTACAATTGAAACAATTTCAAGTCTTAGCGAACAACAGGAGCGATATTGGTCGCGCGAAAACCTATGCCGGCATTAGTAGTGAAAATATTTTCGGTTAGTTTTGGGAGAACTTGTGGAATAAATTTATAAAAACGTGCCCCCTTCCCTTTTTCCCTTTCCAAACTTTCTCTGCCCTTCTCAGTAAACAGTGACTATTCTTGTTAGGATTTTGGCTTTTTTGGACAATCATTCCAAGGCCACTTATAATATGAGTGTAGAAATTCAAGAGTGTAGTTCGAGTCTTAGCAAACTGCAGGAGAGATATCGTTGGTTCACAGAGACCTAAGCTGACATTAGTCGCGAAAGCATTTTCGGTTAGTTTTGGGAGAACTTCTGGAATAAATTTACAAATAAGTGCCCCCTTTCCCTTTTTCCCTTTCCAAACTTTCACTGCTCTTATCAGTAAACAGTGACTATTCTTGTTAAGATTTCGACTTTATTGGACAACCATATCAAGGCCACTTATAATATGAGTTTATAAATAACCATTAAAATATCAATCCCATAATTGTTTGACTTGTTTCATTTCAAGCTGAGTATACACAGCATTGTAAATACTGAATGTCTGAATTGTTTTAATCCTTTATAACTGAACAGGAAGGTGATAAATTAAGATGATAATTGTAGGATTATTTTAGCAGGAATAAAATCTCATGTTTTACTCTAATTGAATCCAATAATTCTGTAACCTTTTCAACTGTATTTATTTTACGCTTTTAGGCACGTTATCAAATGTTACAAGTGCCAATTAGGATTAGAAATTTATGTCACACATTTCGTGCTTACTTCCCTTGCCAACCGTTTCTAATATTAATTGTTGGGAAATTGAATATTACGTTAAGAGAATGTAATGCGTAATTTAATAAATAAACATATTTAACGCGTATTTAGTTTGAATATGGACAACTTGATTAATGTATGACGTAGGTACATGATGTGATTAAATAAGTAGTGAACATCAGTTTGAAAGCCTTTGTAATTTAAATAACTCTTTTGGTGTTATAGAAATTATTGAGGGTAATGGGAGATTGAGACGTGTTAGTTGTCATTTGCATAATGTTTTCTCACTTATTAAATCGTTAAGAGTGCTAAATACTTTGAGAATAAAGAAAATGGCTGCAATCTTTTGCCATATAATGATAAGGCAAAAGATGTAAAAGTTAATGATGCTAAATAATCAGGAAATAAATGAGCTGCATTGAATGTTAACTGAAATATTTGTGCAAAACTGCTTTTCTTACGTCAATAATGCGTAAACGTAAAAAGAAAAAAATAAATAATCAAAATGTTAGCGGCAATGAACAATTAAAGGTAAAGTACCCGAAATCTGATAACCCAAAAAAAGTTTCTAAAGATAATAGCTTTGAATAAAACCCTATTTAAATTAATACCAATTTTCCAAAATAATTTAAAATGAATTTTTCATTCATTTAAGAAAGGTGTGGTTTTTATTTGTGTCAGTGTTTTTGCGTTTGTATTTCTATTAAAGAGCTTGAGTGTTACGCCGTGACTTTTCAAGGAAAGTTTTTTGACAACAGGTTGTTCAAATTTACTTCAATTAATGTATACTGATTTTGCAAAAAAAAAAATTGACGGCTTACATTTTTTTGTTTAGAATATTTTTTGCTTTTATTTTTACTTTTTAGCTTTCTTTTCTTTAAAAAAGGGGAGGGGGGGGGTGGTTTTTGTGTTTTGAAGTGTTAAGAGAAATTTCAGAGCACTTGCAATATCGAGATTTTTTTATCTCACGGTGTTGCGTACATTTATCGTACTCTTAAATTTTGGGCATTATAAAACTGCTACATAATATTTTTTTTTGGAATACAGGACACGTGTTTTAATTTATGTACGTAATATTCTGGTGTCCACTGAAAACGCTTGTCAATTTTAATAGTTTACGTTTTCACTTAATGTTCGATTAAAAGTCTTAAATACTTGATGTTGTAATTTTATACGTGCATGTATCAGAGCTTTGAGGCGTAGCCATTTATTCTGGCTTCATTTATTTTAAATACATAACATAATTGTAGACTTCAGAACGTTGAACAAATCAGGCTTTTTCACAAAATCGGCTGTATTAAAGACATGGTCCTGGATTACGAATTACTCCAGACATAAATTTGTAGCGAAACATAAAATATCTCAGAAGTTGCCAAAAAAAAAAAGAAAAAAAAAAACATTGTTTTAAAACTTGTCCAGGATTTTCCTACACTTTCGCCTTATATATTTATCCTTTCATGCGTGATTTTTTTTTCTTGAAACTTACGTAATATATTAAGATACGCACAAGTATTTATTAAATTATCCTCTAATCCTTATTATACAGTTCACACATATATTTTGCGAAATTCATGATACTATTCGCAATTACCCTTTTCATATTTTTCAATTTTTATGCATGACATAATCTTTTAATTCCTTCAAGATAAACAAACAGCGGTGCATCAAGTTTCTGGGCAAAGGAAACATCCGAACTCATATCTTTTGCTCGTATCAAGGGATTGATTTGCATGATAGCTCAGTTCCTGTATTTCTTTTCATGAGAGCTTTCACACATCGGACGAAATTCCGGCTATTTTTGTATATGAAAATAAATACTAAATAGCCATGCTTTTAGCTTTTTAATTTTTTCCCAAACTGTTGAAACATATTTCCCCAAAGGAGCTAGAAATAACTACCATATCAGTTTGGCTTATGTGTTTGAGAAAGCATCTAGCTTTGCTTCCGTTCAAACACCTTTGAGTGACATCTTCAAATAATTACAAGGGTATTATTTTACAGATGTCCAAATTATTAAATAAAATATTGTATCCTATATACACGAACCAATCTGACTCATTGGTTTAAGTATTAAGCTCTGCCGAGTAATGAATGAAATTTTTATCCTACAGGCGGATTTAAGATCTTAGATTGTGAATCACAATTTTCAATTTAATTACCATCTTGAAGGTGTGAATGTTTTTTTGTCGATGAACAACAGTTTTAATTCATAAAAAGTAGTACGCTTGGTTTTTTTATTAAAATTTTAATTTTTTAATTTTTCTAAAGTCAGCTTCATAGGTCGGAAAATTGACATGTTTAAATGCTCACCAAAATGTAAAAAAACTATAAAATGGTGCCTCAAGAGAAGTAATCTAAATGATGTGATACTTTTTGTAAGAGTTCTTGCAAAATGTTTTTCTTTTCTTTTATTGATTTATTTATTTTTAACTGTAACCACAAAGGTGCAAAATATAAAAGGAGTAAATTTGTTAATAAATCACCAGGTGCCGACAAGACAATATGTGCCTACTGATCGGATACTTCCTAATCCAGGCTCATGATTCCGCAATAAAGATTAAACTGCAGTCTCTGGATGGGATTACCGAATTGGTGGTGTATTGCGGGTATTTTCCTGTTTTTGCCCTGGTTTGGGGGACTTGGATGACTGACTTCATTTTCAGTTAAATATCTGCTTTACGACTCTCAAGGGGCCACAAAAACCGTCCATAAGTAGAATGCAACTTTAAACAGCATTTTGCTAAAACTGCAGTGAAGAGTCTGGGACCGTGAAAAGTCGGCTTTTTAAGTAAAGAAGATCGTTAGTAAACGTCGTTAAACAGAGAACCAACTGCGTACGGATCGACGTCTTGACGAATATTCAATCACATTTAAAGTGGAAAGTGTGAAATAAGGCGTTGTACAGGTCCTACAAATCAAACGGTCTGGGCCATGGTAGCCCGATATGTAAGGCGTCGGACTCGTGACCGGAGGGACCCGGGTTCGATCCCAGCCAATCAAAGATCCAACGTCTTGATTAATGCTGGCTGGGGGGAGTTAAAAATGTCTTGGTCACAAAATTCTCCCAGTGAAACGATACCTTTAGGGGTGCTGGGCCAAGGGTTTTCTCAACCCTTGGTCTGGTTCAAAAAGAATAGAGTGCTCTTCAGGGCCCTATCCCGGTTAAACCATGAATTGTGGTGTGTCCCTTGAGTGTGTGAACCCTTGAGTGTATGAAACCAAACAGTCTGCGATAAACGTCATACAACATACATGAATGTAACTACACAGTCAAGTCAATTCGCTTGAAAGTACATGATTATGCAAATACAATTACAAGCACAAATGTTACGACAAAACTCGTCAAAACGGAATCAGGGACGATCAAAACAGTTTTATGACTTGCCGAACATTATTTAGAAAGAAAGGTGAAAGTTCATCCATTGGTGAAAATGATTTAAATTTTTATTAAAATTTGAGCGGCATTTTTTTCTGAACAAACTAGTTTCTTCACTTTGCATATAGCTGCAAATCAAGCTATTTAAAACAGTGGAATGATATTTTATAACTTACAGTATGCATAAAAATTAGGGTAATGATATTTTGAAAACCTAACCGAAATTGCTAAACATATTGCTCGTTGCATTATTGCATAATTTTAGTAATTTTCAAAAAAAAGAACATCAGCTTAAAACTTGCCTTCCCCTAACAGTTACTACAGACATTTCTAATGCGCGTGTTTTCCAGAGAAAAGACTACTTCTACGCCAAATGCATAAATGTAACTGCGAATGTAAATAATAATTTATTAAAGAGGAATTTTTGATACGTATTCTCTGAGGATGAGATATTACGATTTGTGTAGGTCTTGAATTAATACCGATAGTGAACTCAGCGGTTTCATCCTAACCTTACTCTATCTTCCAGAAAATATTGCTTCCTTTAATTTCCTTTACGCTTAGTGGAAGGCTGATTAATGTATCTTTATTTATGTAAACCATTAACGTGTCATTAATATGCATTCCATTACGATGGGAAATCGAGGAAGCTGTATGCATAATTGAATAAAAATGTGAGTAGAAGTTTGTAGAGGAATTGGAAGAGCTTGCTTCATCGTTAACTTTTCTTGACAATCTTAATTTTTTGTATAATTTGTTTTTAACGTTGATGCATTTTTTAGTTAAGTATAAATGTTAAATTTTTTGTGCTGAATATATTTCGTTCAATTAAGTGTAAAATGGGGAGTATTATGTACTTAAATGAAACAAAAAAGAAAAATGTATATACGCCTCAAGTCTTTTATATTGTTTTTAGGGAATGCTCGAAAATAACGTCACGTTTTAAGAGGGATTGGTTCTCGTGAACTTGTGACAGGTTGAGAAAGAGGGAAAGAGAAGGTGACAAAAACTGTTACGTGACACCTTTATAATAATAGTTAATTAACAAGAGGAGACATGTGACGAAAAGAGAAGAGGAGAGATGAATGTGACATTTTATGACCCAGGACCGATGGAAATAAAAAAAATATGAGAAAAACGACATCTTTTATGGACACCCCTTTTGATTTTATGCATAATTTTTTATAAAACGTAACTATGTAGTTGATATGCTTTTCTTGAAAATTGCATTTTTCTAAACATTCCTGTATAGAAAAATACGTAGTTACACAATTATAGTTGTACATTTTTTTGAAAGGTGAAACTAAGATTTAAGAAGCGTAAACAAATTTTCGATATCATCATTGGTCATGATGGAACTGTTGAGATAAATCATCATTTCCGCTCTCTTTCGTTTAAAATTTTGTAAAATGAGCTAAAACAGTCTTTTTACTATTTGTTGAACGGAGCATTAATCATTCCTTGTCGAATGATTTTCTATCAAAATTGCTAATATATTTTAAATAACAATGCCGTGAAAACGGAATTAAATGAATATAGTGAAAATCAAATAAAGGAAAAAAAATCGTTCACTCATTGTAGGTACAGACTTGTCTACTAATTGTGAAATAATATTTAAACTTGAATGACGCCCTTGAACATTTAGTTTTAAAAAGCTAACCCACATGAAAAAAAACCAGAATACATCAATGAAATATAATTTTATGTTGTACAAAACTAATATGTTTTTTTTTCAGTGGTATGTTTATTTACTGTTTTTTAAACAAGAGGAAATGTTTTCATCATTTTATGTAGTTCTAACACTCCCCGTTCATTTTTGTTATGTAGCTTTGTTTTATCTCTTTAAATTTAAGTTATACGATCAGGGACAGTTCTTGCTATTTTATTCAAACGTGTAAAATATATATTTTTTACGATATTTGAAAACAAAATGGGTGGAGGGAAGGGTCCCTTAAAACCTCCTTCTATTACTTTTTAGTGAATATCAGGTAGTAATTACTCCAGTGCTTTGCTGTCCATCAATTTACATTTAGTAACAAACATTCACATTGAAAACGAACTATTTTGAAATGCTAAAATTCACACCTACACGTGAAACAAAATTTTTGAGCGATTTGAAAACATCATGATATTTTTTATGTGTCTAATTTAACGTAAATTTAAAACAAAATCAATTTTTCTTCGCTATATTAAATCGGATTAAGTATGCAACCTCACATACTATTATGCCTCGGCGTTTAATCCGTGTTCCATTTATTCCTTTGAAATCGAAGAGAAATCGCGAAAGTTTAAATGCGAGTAAGCGCCTGTAGAAGATATTTATTGGTATTGGAATTGCAAATGTTTGAAATTTTCGAATACATATGCACTCTAAAATTTACTTTAATGACTATGATTTTGATTTAATTTCGCGGGATTCGAACACCACATGTCCGGGATAATATATACCATTAGGAATGTATACCATTTATACTAATCTAAATATTTTTGTGAAAAATCGAACTGACGAAATTATAAAGCTTTATGTAAGAGAAAATGTCATTTCAGTGGTAATTATTTTTACATTGAATTTATCTCCAGGGATAAATGGTAAGTTTACTTTATTCAACCAGATAACTTAGAAATTTATTATTAAATTGCTTAATATGTAGTTTTTGGTGCATTTTCATAAGTTTTAAATCTACTCAGCATTCCTTTTTTTTTTTTTTTTTTCATTTATTAGTTTTTTAACTACTGGATTCCAGAGGAGTCTAAAAATTACCCTCTTAAAAATTATAACAATTAAAATATAAAATAAAAAAGATCCAGGTACATAAACGAAGTCAATACTTTTCGACTAAAACCTATTTTATGATTTTCATGCGATGTTCTGAGTTTTTAGTAAAGAAATCATTACAGTTCGCTTTGAAATCCAAGTATAATTCAGAAATAAGTGAAACTTAATGTAATGCTATCATGAGATGTATTCAGGATTGAAGTTCTAAGAGTGCGATGAAATTTCCGAGTGTATGTCAGAAAATTAAGTGAAATAACTACAAAAACAGGTAGCTTTGAAATTTTACGTTCTACCGCATGTTGTGCCGGACGATTTGCTATTCCATGTTTTTTGATTCATTAATTGACAAGGAACAATTTTAGTGAAATATAACTTCTGCTATTTAAATGAATGCATTTTGTTACAATCGTCGCTAATTCAGAATAATCTACGTTGAATATCTAGTACAAGCAGACACACACAAAAAAAAGAGTTTTCCAATATTATGATGTGCCAAAGGAATCCTCACTAAGTAACACAAGTAAAAAAAGCCTTCTCTAACTATAGTTCTTACACAAAAACTATTTTTCTTCTGCCGCAAGGTTAAACTCATTCACCAACAAATGACATAACAGCATTTTTTAACACATCGCTTGGCACTGGAGATCGTCTGCTGTGGCATGAACACCTCACCTCCACCAGACAATGCAACAAAGCATGCTCAGCTGATTTTCAATTTAAAGCTTTTCATACCTTGACACAATGCATTTGCAGGTGTCTACCATGAATACATGAATTGCATACTAATAACAACCGTCCTGTTTTTTCAGCTGTGTTCGGCATCTTTGGCAGTGGACTCTTGGCGAGGAGTGGAAAAGGAACTGAGACTGTCATGCTTATAGACGACAGGGGGTAAGTACTCTTATTTCTTGTTACTTAGCATAGACAAATAATTTGAATGTAATGAGCGTTTTGGATATTCTTCACTGGCAAACGCTGTCTTTGTTTATACAGCCGGACATAACTCTTCAAGTATTTTTCTCATGTCTGCAACTATACCGTGCTTTTCAAACTTATTGCTTTATTTTTACTTAATTAATTTATACATTTAAACATATTATATTCATTAATTACATGAAAATGAAAAAAAATGTATCAGAGAATAAGTATTATAGGTGGAATCATACTTTTAGTTTAAAAAACTAACTTCAAATAGTAAGACGTGAAATGTGAAAATCTTTCTTTTATTTTTTTTTGTCGTTGTTTACAACTCTGCTTAATATTGTCTAAGGATGTGCGTAGTTGTTTAATGAAAAAAAAATTAACAAATAAAGTGATGTATAGCTATATTATCCTTTAACTTTTACTCTAAGACAACAATTTTTAAACAAAGAATTTTTATCCTTAATTTATGAAAAAAGAAAATTATATTTAAGTAGCTTAAGATTGAAAGGAAAAACAGTAAAAGAAGTAAAATTACTGTTGCATAATCGAAAGTTTCAGAGATTTTCATTTTTTATATAAGCTTCTTATTTTGTAAAAAAAATATTTAATTTGTTTGAAAAAAAAAACAGCTAATTGTTTAGAATAAATCAAAAGCTATTGCTAAAACACATGAAAGAATAAATCATTCGATTTTACCTAGTTTCAAATTTACTAGTTTCAAAGTAGTTAGTAATTATGGGTATTTTCCAAAAACAATATTCTTCTTCAGCTTAATACCAATAGCTTGAAATGTAACAGAAAACTTAACTCTTAATTTTGATGAACACTTTTGTTCATAAATCACTGAAGAACTGAGCTCTTCATAGAAATTTTGTACCGATTTTTAACTGCGTAGTTGTACATTTAAGAAATCATATCAAGTAAAATATCACATAGTGTCCAAAAGTATATGTAAAGAATAACGATGTAAATCTTGAATCCAGAAAATAAATAAAAATAATGACTATTATAAATTTATATATTGTTTTTCTACATCTCTGATTCTTAATCTGTGAAGCGCCCTCTGCGGGGCGTAAAACACTTTCAAGGCAGGCGTGAATGCTTTTTAAAAATCGAATGAAAAAGTGATATTCAGCATAGTTTGCTCAATTTCGTGATCAAGTATAATATCTTCAAAATTATCAACTTTTTAAAAAATTTTAGTGGGGGGAAGTTCTTATCCATATATCTCTTAATCTGAATTTTCAGCTCTAGCATATATAAAGTTAAAACCTCGAGCAAAAGTATTGAAAGAGTGAGCAGAGGTCGCTTTACCATAATTACAACCTCATATTTAACCCAAAATTCACCCATATAACCTCAATTACTACAAAATAGTTTGTACTTTTTCGTTTTATTTCACGTGATTTAATTAATATTTTTAAGATAAAGCGACGTAAAGAAATACCAAAATTTGTTTAAAATTATCTATATTTTCATTAGTCAACTTTAGATATCCTAACCAGCTTCAGTCTCACATTTCATTTTTACGATTTCACTACTAATACGGTCGTGGTGGTATGGAAGAGGGGCGTGATCTCGCATGGATGCTCTAAGGGGCTCAATCCTGAAAGGTTGACAACCTTTTATGAAGCCCTTAAAGGAGCTTGAAATTTACCCAGCTGGATTTTTAATTAAATTTCGTAATATTTCTTGTTTAGAAGGATTTTCTAAAAATAAATTTTAAAATCGGGTATATACTCTTGATATAATTCCTTCAAATATGAATGCATTTTTAATTTTGTTAATTCTGATATTATTTTTGCAGGTGTCCAATTGAACCAGCAATTTTTCCCGCGCTATCAAAAGAAAAAGGTTCCAAATCTCTGATAGCACCTTTTCAAGCATTTAAATTTGCTTCCGAGAGTACAGTTAAATTTCAGTTAACAGTTTCATTTTGTTTAGACCAATGTTCTTCAGTAAGTATAAGATTTAGAATTATTGACGCCACGATTATATTAAACTTTTCACACACCGAGAATGAAAGGGGTAGTTTTTAAATTGCATTAGCATTAGAGATGTGCCCCAGGCACTCATTTTGAACTTCTTCAGGGGGGATAGTGTGTGGCGCCAATGCAATTTTATATATATATATATATATATATATATATTGAATGAAAGAATACATAAATCCCATGATTTGAAACCGCAAAACCATTTCTCCCCACTTTTATTTCCCTTCCCAATAAAAAATATTTTTTATTTAATGAAAAGTAATTTTGAATCAAGGAATCCGGTAGCCATTTAGTACTATGGATGAGTATCTGGCTGCTATAGACAAGTAACCACTAAGAGAACACTTTGTGAGTACAAGCATACAGTGAACCCTCGCTAATCCGAGCCTTATTAAACCGGACCTTTCTTAATCTGGTAAAGCAAGAAAATATTTTCGGGACATAAAAATCAAGAACTACTTGCATTTTTTATAAAATATTTCTACAAAAAAATGAATATATAAATGAATAAATAAAATAATATTTATAATACTAGTAATGTGTGCGGCAATCAAAAATTTTTTGCTGACCAATCACGATGTATTTCCTAACTGTTCTCACCAGAAAAAAAAAAATAGTAAACGAAAAGAATCGAAATTGTTTCCCCTACGGCAAAAACCTTTCATCAGTTTCGTGATAAACGATTAGTTTGATTGTTATCTCTACCCATTATGCAGCATCAATAGTATCAATTAACCGGATGGCTACCTACCTGGGGGTAGAAACTTCAAAAGATGCTCAGTTAGCTTCAGTTTTGCTATCCACCTGCTCTGTATTTTGGGAAGATGATTGCTATGCAATTGCTACATCTGCAATACTGTATGCTTTAAACAATGGCAACACAACCGGAACTTATTTTTTGAAGCAATTATTTGCATAAAGCAATGTTAACCAATAATGTATTTTCCGTAATGTTTCTACCTAAATCAACTGTTAAATGTGTTCTGTCAAAAGTGAAATACTCCATGACAATGTCAGAAGAAGCAGGTAAAAAGTAGTAATATTTGTAAAATGAAAACATAATGTAATCATTCACTTTTAAATTTAAACATAACTTTTATTAGTTAAAAGTCATTTCAGTGATTCAAAAACAATGTAACTCTTAAAAATAATCTCAAAATATTTTTTGCTTTATTTACGTTTTGAAATATAATATAAAATTGAAGCAGCATTTGTTTTATTTATTGACTATCCATACTAAAGTTTTCATGTAATAAATTTTCAAAAATATATTAATTTAAGTGCTAAAAATGTTTGCTTCGTTTTAATGAGCTTTTAATATAAAAATATCGTAATCAGTTATATATATGAAGGGCCAGGGGGAAAAAGATGAAAGTCACTATTTCGTTAATTTTGAGATATTAGCGCTATCTAGGAGCTATGGAGGACTAGTATCATCTGGTAGAACAACAAGGGGGAAAAACATGAGAAGCGACTGAAATGTGCATAAAAACTGGAAAAACTACATAAGGAGCTACGAGAAATCAAACTTTGTTCTTCGTTTTTCTCGAAATCACTTTTTGGTCACTTTCATCTTTTTTTCCCCCTGGCCCTTCATACACACACACACACACACACACGCACACATATATATATATACAGGGTGTCCACTCCAATCGTGGACCAATAGCTAATTTCTAAACCGTTAGAGATAAGCATATAGTTTATTTAGGAAAAAATCTCCAAATTACGAAAGGAATTTTGGGTCTATTCAATGTTTTTCAAAAAATCAAATTTTGAAAGAGTTACGAAATTTAAATTTTTATACAGCCCCCCAGTCCTATCAATCATATTTAGTAAAACAAAAAAAAATCACTCTTCTACCACAAAAAATGACCGAGTTATGACGTTTTGAAAAATCAAGATTTTGCATTATTTCATGACGTCATCGAGAGATCGCTTAAGGGATCGTATGCGAAATCCTTCAAAATCTTGATTTTTCAAAACGTCATAACTCGGTCAATTTTTGTGGTAGAAGAGTGATTTTTTTTTAGTTTTAAACGTTACAGTGTCAAGAATGTTTTGCTAAATATGATTGATAGGACTCGGGGGCTGTATAAAAATTTAAATTTTGTAACTCTTTCAAAATTTGATTTTTTGAAAAACATTGAATGGACCCAAAATTCCTTTCGTAAATTGGAGATTTTTTCCTAAATAAACTATATGCTTATCTCTAACGGTTTAGAAATTAGCTATTGGTCCACGATTGGAGTGGACACCCTGTATATATATATATATAATGACCGAATAAAAATTCAAAGAATAGTCCCTTATGATCATTTCGACAAAGTTAAACCAACTGTTAATATTAATAAGGTACTATTTAAATCAGAAACTATTTTTAAATAAATCATATTACTTATTAAGTTAAATCACATTATTATTTCTATTTTGGTTTTTTTTTTTTTACCATGCCGGTTGATCTTGTGGAATAGTTTTTTACAAGTTCATGTTTAAACAGAGCAGGTGGGAGGTCAGGAATGTGAAGTTAAAACTACATATGAATTGTGGGGTTGAAAATGCAAATGTAAAAAACAATAACATACTAAGTGACAGTATTAACTGTAATATTTTTACATAATGAGGACGGAATCAAGTAAATATTACAATACTTCTTTTTAACAGCAGCATGAATAAAGCAACGCATTTGATGATGCTTGACAAACTCATAAATGAGCTTCAAGATGTCGCAAAAAGAAGTAATACTTTTCCATATTTTGTAAGCTAAAACTTTCCTAACCGTTATTGGAAGAGTTGTACTTCAAGACTCTATGAGCGTCAGGTCTACGTCATAGTTGAGTACATTTGTACTTGCAGTGTGCATTAAGATTATCCAACATTTCATTGCACAAAATTGCACACTGAAGACCATCTGTTTCGGGATTACAAGTAACCTCTTTTAATTGTAAAGAAAAGTGAACTTTAGGATGAAAAATCTCCTGAAAAAATTCAATTCTCGATGAATCCTCGTCTTAAGGCTCATATTTCTTTGTATTGGAAAAGGGGTTCCTCGTAACCCCGAAATAGGTGTCTGCAGCAGTCTGCAATTTTGTGCGATAAAACATTGTGCAAACAGACGGTGTAAAATACTTTACAGACTTCTTTTTTTGTTTACTTTATTTTTTTTTTTTTGCATTAAAATGTGAGACAATGCCTTGACTAAAGTTATGCTAGTTTCTCAAAAACCTAAAGCATTTTATTCACATACACTTACGTCGTCACTTACGGATTAAGTTTCTTAATAATTTTATAACAAGTCCATTGCAATTTTTTGCTTATTTTCTACGTTTAATCGTTTGAACGTTAAATAAATCTTTTAAAAATCGATATTGAGAACCAAAAAAACCTCTCCTTTTGTTTATATATTTTATTTATTTTTTCGCTTTCTTAGAAAAGCTTTCCTGAAAGACTAGAGTACAAAAATATCCCACACACCGCTCAGCTGACTGAGCTATAAAATTAAGTTCTCTTCTTCTAGAGCCATCCGCACATAAAAAAGAGAGTATAGGATAGAATAAAAATAATACAAAAAATCAGGGCGATGCTATTCCGATTATAAATTGCCGCTTGTCGCAGTAAATACGCATAAATCACGTTAAGTCCCACAGAAGCCCCTTTATAAAGCTTTCCTGCGGGTGGAATTTTCTGCGGAGAAGAGCGGTGTGAGTCATTTAATCTAAAGTACTTTTTCGTGGGGAAATTGAAGTATAGAATTTTTGAGTTTTGAAAAAGCTTAGCTTTCTATGTGCCGTAAAATAGAAAAAAATCAAAATATAGTTTGAAAACCTAAAACGTTTAAATATAGTTTTGCCTTTAGTATAAATAATGTTATTAAATATATTATTTTTATATTGGCAAAAAACGTGAGTTTTATATTTTATTCAGAGTTACATACACAAACAACTGAAACCCTTATAATACATCAACGTGTAATAACATACTTTAGTCTTTAGTATTAATAATAGTATTAAACATACACTAGGTGGCCAAAAGTATCCGGACACTTTCAAAAATTCACATTTTTACATATAGCTCGATAAATAAGTGATCAATTGTTCTTTAACTTTAGTCATACAAAATATAGGCTTCACCGAACATTTCCAAGTTGAAATTAAATTACCCTTGCATTTGGGGGACGACAAGAAGGGGGGTTGAAAGAAAAACCGCTTTTTGACCATAACTCTTCGAAAATAGCTCGGAACGAGCTATAAATTTCAGTAATTAGTTAGCATACTATGTATAACTACTGTAAAAATTTTTATGAAGGTACCACTCTTACTTCCGAAGATATGAAACATTTTTCAAAAAACGGCAATTTTATTTGAAGGGTTTTTGCTCATAACATACAGAGTTTTTGATCAAACCTTATCAAAACTTTAGGAAAAATGACAAAATACAAGAGAAAAAACATACTAAAATGGTAAATAAAAATATTAAAAATCCGATGAGATATGAACGTTAAAAGGAAATATTTTTTCACGGCTCATGCGCGAACGACAGAAATTTATAACTACAAAAATATTGTACCCTGATTTATACTTCATCTTATAAAAAGAGTTCCAGTTGAATATCATGAAAATTGAAAAAGATATCAGCGATCTAGTGAGCTGTATATCATTCATTCGCAGACAATACATAAAAAGTGAGGGTCTGTCCACAAAGAGCTATTTTTAAATTAAAGGTTATTGCGTCATCGTTCAAAACCAACGTTTCAGGGGGTGTCCGGATACTTTTGGCTACCTACGTATAAGGTCTTTTTGGCCGAATAGGCGAAATGTGACTTCTATGCCGAATATACATTTTCAAACTGTATACAATTTAACATTGAAGAAAATGCTCAATTGTCACCACGCTATTTGTGGAGAACCCCTTGCCATTTATGTATTGTCTGCGAATGAATGAATTATAGCTCACTAGATCGCTGATATCTTTTTCAATTTTTACGATATTCAACTGGAACTTTTTTTATAAGATGCAGTATAAACCAGGCTACAATATTTTTGTAGTTATAAATTTCTGTCGTTCGCGCATGCGCCGTGAAAAATTATTTCCTTTTAACGTTCATATCTCATCTGATTTTTAATATTTTTTTTTACCGTTTTAGTATGTTTTTTCTCTTGTATTTTGTCATCTTTCTTGAAGTGTTGATAAGGTTTGATCAAAAACTCTGCGTGTTATGAGCAAAAACCCTTCAAATAAAATTGCCGTTTTTTAAAAAAATGTTTCATATCTTCGGAAGTAAGAGTGATACGTTCATAAAAATTTGTACAGTAATTATACATCGTATGCTAACTAATTACTGAAATTTATAGCTTATTCCGAGCTATTTTCGAAGAGTTATGGTCAAAAAGCGGTTTTTCTTTCAACCCCCCTTCTTGTCGTCTCCCAAATGCAAGGGTAATTTAATTTCAACTTGGAAATGTTCGGTGAAGCCTATATTTTGTATGACTAAAGTTAAAGAACAATTGAACACTTATTTCTCGAGCTATATGTAAAAATGTGAATTTTTGAAAGTGTCTGGATACTTTTGGCCTCCTAGTGTATTACTTATGTTTGTAAAGAACGTGAATTGTATCTATCATTCCGAATTACATACATACATACACACAAACAAACAAACCCACATGTGAAACTAATAAAAGCGTACTAAAAAGTTTTGCTCAGCTTTAAATACTACTTTACTATTACATATTTTGTAGCTATAATAAGTTTTTCTTAAGTCGGAAATTAAAAAGAATATGATGAAGATTGGCAAAAATATACAACTAAATAAAACAAAATGCAATGAATAGATTTAAAAAGGATAATATTGCTAACACTGTAAAATTATGCTAAGTTGAGCTATGCTACTGAGTTGAAACTGAAAATCTGTGTTTATTTTTAAGAGTTCCTGTAGGAAATAACATTATTCTTCACTAAGTTCCTATAAAATTATCAAATACAAAAGCACAGTTGAAAATGATTTTGAGGATGATAACAGGTGAATTGGAAGAAAAGATGCTTACTTTGGTTGTAATACATATGACTGACTGTTTGGTACACTTATGTTTAACTCAAGCTGAATCTGACCGTAACCGTTAGAGTGCCTTTTAACATACTGGATTCAAGTTAGCCTTTACGAAAACTAAACAGGCGGTGCTTGAGTCGTCTCACTGGATAGCCGCGAGGTCTGAAGCTTTTACGTTTATTTTATCTCCAGGATAAGAGGAAGCAAATTGCTTTATGTCAATAAGATTCTAAAATATACTACTGCCGTTGAAAATTACTTTGAGCATGATTTCCGGCGAGTTTACGAAAATATGTTTACTTAGAATGGAGTTCAAGTGACTGAGTATTCTGGGACACCTATTTTCAACTCAGACTTAAGGTGATGGTAACCGTCAGAGTAGTCAACTCAATGAATCTAGTTCAAACTTTGTTTAACTAAAAGGCTGATCAATGAAATGTCGCAGTAGACCACCGAACGATCAACTGCTTCAAGTTAAGTATGAACTACTAGAACATGAGGAAGGAAGTACTATATATATCAATAAGATCCATGCTTTATGCTCGGGTTTGGAATTTCAATCCGAGTTTTTGGTACTGAAGCTGTATCAGACTTAAAAAAGTAAGAGACCTTAAAAGCTTGTAAGCCACATTAGGAATTAGATTTTATCGCAAAAAGGGATATATTTACCGCTTCGTATTTATAATAAAAATTATGATGTTAAAATTAGCTTTTCCGCAATCCATTTTTTCCGATTAAATTTCTATTTTTAGCCTCCCCTATTGAAAGCCCTTAATGGCTTACCAAGCAAAGTGATAAATTTGTTTTTAGTATTTAGCTTAAACAGCTTCACAACGATCATGAATTGAAGGGATTGGAGGATGAAGTTACATTTAAAAAATGAACACACTGAACAATGGTAAGCAGTGGATACAAGTAAGTAAATAAAACGGTACGTCAAACAATGGATGTCAATAGACCAATTTCATACGCACACTAACGACGAAAAAAGAAAACCGAAAAGGTGCAACAACAACAACAATAAAACTTCGAACTTTACATTCTCACAATTTCTGTTTTGTCACTTAACCCCTTCATTTCCCAAGCCCTTCAATTATCAGATGACTAAATATACGTCATCGTTAAAGAATACTGCATAGCTTGTCAAAAAATTTTCCTTATTTTTAAAAGGGGAAACTGATGATTTCATGCAAATGACAGAAAACAAAAAATATAATACCAAAAACATAGTAGGTAGGTTTTGCAGTTATATCTATATATTTTTTGGGAAAATTTGCAAAAATGTTTTCAGTATGTTAGATATTGATGAGCAGTATACAATACACTCAATGTTGTCTAAAACTTTCAAAGTTTCCATTCTCTGGCATCGACAGAAATGCGCCAAAATTTAATGAACCCACACATTTTACTCATAAAATATGAAAATATTAGTGACGTCATGATAAAGTACCTTATATCCCTTACGAAGCTAAGCCCTATTCATTGCCAATTCAAAATTCTGGTTCCCCCTCTTCGTACCATGTTATTAAGCGTAATTTGCATGAAACCCTCATTTTCCCCTCGTTGAGGAGCTTTCTTGGAATAATAATTCTAAGCTGTGTGAATAGGGACCCCAACGTCAAGAAATATTAGACAGTATATAAAAAAGGAATCGAGAATAAATTGTGCTTGCCTTAGTAGATATTGTAAGGAATTTGCCTGAAGAATTTATGCTGATCCCTTAAAAAGTATTTTGAAAAGTGCAGAAAAATGAAGGGGGAAAAAGAGCGTATAAGGTATTTCTTCCGTAGGCTTCTGAAAAAGGTGTTATTGGTGCATTAAGAAATTTGTGTCGTTAAAAAAGTTTCCGCTGCGTTTTTTTACGTTACATTTTTAAGGATGATTTGAAAAGTTCTCAGATTACGAGAAGCAAGAAAATGCCTATTATATTAAGAGATGGATCACAAAGTTTGCAGTATTGGTGTAGATTTTTTTTCTTTTTTGTAATTTAAAACGCGTAGCCATATTTACACACTCTAATTTTTTGAGAAGAACTTACTAAATTTCTAATTTTCGATTTTTATTCGGAATAGTAGGTATACTTTTTTAATTAATGGGCATGCTGTTATGAATTTATGTCATTCTTATAAATTAAGCTATGTTCTAATAAAATGATTATTATTCAAAAAAGTACCGTATGTAATTCATTTATATATTTTAAATAAATTATTTTAAATTCCTTTTAGAGAGTTAAGTTTGTTTTTTATTTATTGACTATCAATACAAACTTTTTCATGTGGTAAATTTTCAAACATTTTGCTTCAAGAACTAGAAATGTTTGCTTCATTTTAATTAACTTTTAGAGTAAAAGATATCGTAATCAGTTATATTTTGCTTATCAGAATATAAAAAAATAGTAACGTTAATTAACATTTTGACTTCATTAAAAGTTTTTATTGATGATGATGATGATGATGTCGTGTCTACGGATTGTGCTAAATATTGTCGAAGGTCCGAAGGACGTTAGTCGCTAACTTCGGTGCCTCAGAACTGTAGAGGGTCTCTTGCAAGAGATCTCTATCTGGTAGCAAACCGAGTTTCAAGATCGTTGTAGTAATGCTTGGGCATTCGAAGATGTGGCTTGGTGTGAGTTGAGTGTCTGGGCAGTTCCTGCAGCAAGGATAAGTCCTTGTCCCGTTAGAAAACATTTTCATTCCTTTATGATGTTCTGTTCTGAGACGGGCGATTGTGGTCGTAATATTTCTAGGAACGTCGAAGTCGGTTATCAATGGTTTCTTTAAGGCCTGGTTTTAAATTCTGCATCTTGCCACTGCATTCAACTGCAAACTTTTTTTTTTAATTAAAAATTACTCTTATTACATTCTAGTGAACAACATTATTTTTTCAAATTTTGTTTTTTTACTCCATGTCTTTTAATTTTGAGCAATAAGCTTTTCACAAGTTCATGTTTAGACAGAACAAAAGGAGGATAGAAATGAGAAGTAAGAATTACATAATTGCAGGATTGTAAATGCGAATGTAAAATAACATTAACGTACTGAGTGACAGTATTGACTATAATGCATAGCAGCATTAACTTTAAAGTAATTTACATGCTAACGGTATGTTGAACATTTTTTAAAGGTTACATGTGAAGATGAAAGCACGAAGGAAGTTCACCAATCTCACGGCAGACGCAAGCGTTCCAAAGAGCTTCTGGACAGCAAGGCGCTGGACTTGCAGTCCGGGGATGTAGTGACTGATATTACCATGGAAACACCTCTATTCGTCGTCAATAACGTTAAACATCATCATCCACATCACACCGGCACTCAACCCAAGTTCCCCGCTACATCTGGTATGATATAATGTATTTCGTATTAGGGGCTGTCCATAACGGATGTCACAATTTTTTTTTCAATATATTTTACCCCTCCATTTCTTTGTCACGAAGTGTCATGCTTCATTTTACCCCCCCCCTTTTTGTTACGTGCCAAACTGAACTATAAAATAATTAATTTACTTCCCCTATACCAGGGCTAAGGCAGAAATACATGCAATGCACCGTCAGCACTGTTATTCCTTTATTTTACAAAACTCAACAGTCCTGAATAAGAAGTGGTGTGGTGTCAGATATTGTTTAGAAGCAATGAGGGTCAAAACACTGGTATCTAATGTTAAATTAGCAATCCGGTGAGAGACCGCAACAATGGTGCAGTGCAACTCGTAAACTTAAAGCGGAGCTTCAGTATTATTAAGTTGTCTGGATGGGATAACCTAGCTGGCAGTGCATTGCATGTATGTGCAACAAGTATTATTCAAAATTTTGTGTTGCCACACTTCTTGTTTCCCCATATCTCTCCATCTTACAGATTGTCAAACTTTTACGCCCTTTCTCCATCAAAGCATGACATTATTTTCTGACAGCCCCATGCTTCGTCTTACCAGAGTTGCTCCCATTACTTAAAAAGCTTAGTTTCTATGAATAACTTTTGATGAACCTTTTAAAAAAGAAAAAAAAAAAAAAAAGATTTTCGGGAAACCGTATGATTTTCAAAGTTATTTTTCTTCAGTAAATAGTATAACATTCGCATGATAAATGTAACACATAAAATTTAAAATAAGTATAGGGGCTATCGACCCTTTAACAGGGAAATACCGTTTATGCCCTTGACCCAAAAAGGTAATCTCATCACTCTTGTCTATATTTTGAGATCTACTGAAGAACACGAAATTGATTTTTTCCTGAAATATTTCTATTAATAAACTTGAATAATACTCATATCAAAACTGAGAATAACTGAAGTAATACTAATAATTTTGTCAAGGATAAAATTGTGTAAGGCATTTTTCACGATATTGCCTCAAGTTTAAGACCTAGACTCCACGTTTTTTTTTATTTTCTTCTTCTTCTTTTCTTTTTTTTTTTTCGTTATTTGACCACAATAGATCGTGCTACCATTTGCTACTTGTTACTTTACGCTACTTTTACTGGAGTGTATTTTTATTTACTTATTTTTTAGTGAGTTTCCAGTGTCTTTTTTTAATGTTTTATTTACTTACAAACAAAGTAAAACAACTGCTTCTCTTGAAATTTAAATATTGTAGCAATTTTAATAACAAAACTAAATTGAACAATATTTTTTTAATTAAGTGCTAAAATATTTTAAACACACACAAAAAAAAGTAAAAAAAAAAAGAGTTAAATTGCTCTAGTCAATAGCTGAAATTGTTTTATCCAATGCCTAAAATTGTAAAGTCTGAGTACAGGGAGCCATAAAAAAATATTTGGCCAATGTCCCAGCAACATCTTAATCGGGCCCTGGCACTATTCAGTGAAATTGTATTTAAAATTTTTCTGGTTTGTATGTCAAAAAGTGTTGACAAATGTTGATCTTCAGTACAAATATACAATGCTCAATAAAAACAGCAGTTAATGTGGGAGGGGAATAGTCATCTTTAGTGACTATTAGATGTGAGCAGTCTACTTTTTAAACTATATTATTGTTTTTTTTTTCCTTTTTAGCCTACTTTCCCGTTAAAAATAAAAGAAAGACGAAAAAAGTATTAAAAGTAGCTTAATGCATCGAAAAAATATCGCCAAGTCCGAAAAATATCGCCAAGTTAAAAAAAAATATCGCTAAGTCCAAAAAATATCGCCAAGTTAAAAAAATAAAGAGGTAAAATGAATATCGAAAAATTAAAAATTTGAAAGTAGGGTATTGAGATGGGGAATTTGTGTGTCGGTCGGTCTGTCGGTCGGTCTGTCTGTCTGTCCCCCCCTAATAACTTTTGAATGAACATTCCGATTTGGACAAACTTTTTTTTGTTGGAAAGATCTCGGCGAGTACAGCTCATTCCCATATTTGATTTTTTGATTTGAACAATTTTTGGTTCAACTTTGAGCCGTTCAAAAAACCGGTCCCGCGATACTAACTTTTTAATGAACAGTCCGATTTGAACAAACTTTTTTTTGTTGGAAAGAACTTTTCAAGGATACTTCATTCCCGTATTTACATTTCCGATTTGAACAATTTTTCATTCAACATTGAACCGCTCAAGCAAGCTGTCACCCCTAATAACTTTTGAGTAAACAGTCCGAAAAAAATGACTGACTGTGCAGACGATTTTTTGTTTATTTATTCATTTGTTTTATTGAATTTATTATTATTATTATTATTATTATTTTTGGCAGACGATTTTTTTTTGTAACAAAAATGTTTCATTCACTAGGGCATTTTATTCTTAATTTATATTTAACAACTGGCAACGGATTAAAAGTGAAATTCGAGACATTTTATCAACGGGCGAGTTTTTTTTTTTCTTTTTTTTTCTTTTTTTTTCTTTCTTTGATAAAATGTGTTTTGATGTACTTTGTACTCTTAATTTTTTTTTGAAAACAATTGAGGAATTTTTCTACGGAAGAACTGTAACAGTTACATTCTTTAAAAGGTGCGACAAAACTTTATTTATTCATTTATTTACTTTTTATGTGTTTATTTCATCTGATGAGAGAGGTATATTTTGCTTTTAAAGGTATGTTTGACATAATTTTTAGTCTTACATAATCAAGAGAATAATGATCAGATGCTAGAATGCCGATGTCGATGTACGGGAAAGTAGGCTCGTTTAGTTCTTGACAGAACTTCTTGTTCTTCTCAATTTCTTCATCCAAAACTGCTTAGCTGAATTCACGAAAATTATAACGCAATTAAATTTCTTCCCGTTTCTCTTTTGTGCCATATTTTTAATTGTTGCATTTTTTGTAAATTCAACAAATCGTAAGTTTTTCATTTTTTTTATTATTTGCATTAAATATTATGTACTCAGTTTGAAAATCATTCATAATTTTAAAATTTCTATGATGGTGACACTGACACTAAGGATATCTGGTATGCATGCTAGCGCCATCTGTTGTGTTCGCTAAGAGTAAAATGAGGTGTAATGGTGTTTAAGTTCAAACAATGCGGTTGTTTCGCATTTATCCATGGAGAATATTAGATTAGTCTACAACAATTGAAACTTTTCAAATTTCATAACATTTTTATGCGGCGTGATTTTATTGCATGAATTTCATCTCTTAAATCCGCACTCATTTCATGACAAGCAACAAGGTAAGCTCAAAGCTCGTTCATACCTTTTTAATGCATTCAATAACGTTTTAATGTAGTAGACTAGTAGACAAAGAGGGGGGGGGAGGAGGAGATGAAGACTTTATTTCTAGGTTGTAATAAAACGAAAACAATGCAGTATAAATCTTTTGGTTTCATCAAACTTGAAGAAAACCTACGCTCTACTACCGTTATAATTAATTACTAATAATTTGAAGACTCATTAATAAGAAAATGTAATCCCTTTTGATATGAAACCGTCTCGTGTACGATGTATCGAATAATTTAATGTTCTTTAATGGTCACTATCAGTAGTCTATTGATAAGTTATTTCAGGGGTGAACCATTCTCCAGACATGGTTTTCAGCCATATCGCCAACCCTATAAAGACATTTTACATACATTCTTACTTTTTTTATTATTATAAATTCAAAAAAATGACATTTCAGCGTAAAATGTATTGAAAATATAATTTTTTTTCTGAATTAAAATTTTGGTCCAAATTGTCAATTTTTTCAAAAAAAAAAAAAAAAAAAACAAGCATAAACAAATACATAAATAGGTAAAAAAAATAAATAAATAAAGAAGGTATTGTTTTAATTTAATAAGTCACAAACTAGAGCATAAAGTTCTTTTTCTTGCGTAGTTACTGTTATTATTAGTAAAAAGCAAAAAAAAAAAAAAAGGAGTTACGTATGTCATTAATATATATGTATAACTGTATTAGTACTCTTTTTTTATAGCAGAAGCACCTTTTTTACTATTTTGCTTCACTTATGTTCTCAATATTACCTAATTAGACAAAAATAATTTAATAAAAGAAATAATACAATTTGTAATAAACAATATAAAGGAATGATCTAATGGGTCTCGATTGTAAGCAGTGTAGTTTTTTTTTTTTTCCTTTTACTCATTGAAGTAATTGATGTTTTTATAAGATTTGGTTAGATAGAAAAAGAAAAAAAATCTTACCATTGTTAAAAACTCACTTGTTGAAACTCATTTATTTTGTAAGGAAAATTAAACTCCGTTCGTTTCCCGCAATCCTAAATACAGCTTTCTTTATTTCTTCGCCACAAAAAGAAAGTTGTGAGAGAGCCCGAAGTAATTTGATATTGCAATTTATTTTTCATGCATTTCCATTGCTTCAAATAACTGAAACAATGTTTCTCATTTTCTTCATTTCAAATAAATCAAGGAGGACCACCATTCAATTTAAAGAACTTCCTCCACACAGATTGGCAACGGAAGTAGTTTCAATTAGAAAAAAAAGCATGCGCAAGCATTTCCAATATCGAAGTTTGATTTTATTATTTATCCTCCAGAATCTTGCAGCTGCATTAAAGTATAGATTTAATTATTTTCAATAAATCCTTGATGACAACAGAGTTTTTGTGAGTGAAGTGAAAGATATTTTTTTCAACTCAACTTGATCGGTTAAAATGGAAAAAAAAAAAAAGAAAGAAAGAAAAAGTCTGAAAAGCTTTTATATCTGATTTCGGACTCTCAATTAACGTGTGTATCTGAGAATCATTCACTTAAACAGCAATTATGCTTATTTAATTAAGTTCTGCGTGCGCGTTTTTCATTTTTCTTCGATGAACCTTTGTGTCGCTGCATTCCGTCTCAACTTCATTGTATCGATGAGAATTCAATTATTCGTCATGGACTTATCCGAATAAATAATGTGCTCCATTAATTCTGAAAGCGTGGACTGTAATTGGATTTTGTAGCATTAATTGTAATGTAGCATCTTTCCTGAATAAGCTGTATTTTTTCCCCTTTCGCTCTTAGGGTTCTTTCTTTTTTTTGTATGGCAGGGGGTTTTATATTCAAACTTTTGTATTGTACTTCTGTTGAAACTCTCTTCAGTGAGTAAAGAGGTTCTCGACCGAAGTAGCATTTTTTAATTGAAAGTAACCTTTGTGTTAATGTCACTATCTGCTATTATTATTGAAGACAGTTTCAGAATAATTACTGCTTCCGTTTTTTGAGACGTGATAATGAAAGAAAAATTTATCTTTCCTAAAATTATTTCTAAAGAAGTTTCAATGTTATCACTTTCCATCATTAAAAAGCAGTAGGTAAATATATTAAAATTTCAATAGAAAGTATTGTCCAGAAAGTCTAAAGGAAACTAAAATTAGAAAAAAAACAAACATTCCCATTTTCTCCTCTTAATTAAAATTGTCGCATAAGACTTGATAGTAAATCATTAGGATTTTAAAGCTAGCAATTATCATTCCATTACTTAATTATTTTCAGCCACAAATAAAATTACTAATTGGTTGACGCAAAATATTTTTTACTTTCATACATGCTTTTCAGTGCATCAATAATTTTCAAGGTAATGTCACAAATTGAAAAAAAAAAAAAAACTAAATATAAGAGAAGAGGAAGAAAGAAAGCAAAAATCGTTTTGATAAATTGTTGAATTATCATTCAAAAATCATGAAGCTACACTAGACAGCAACTTAAGTTGACACTGACGTCACTACGCGCGGAGCCAATAAGAGCTCACAAGCAGTCAGCGATCTCCTCCAATTCGCCAAGTAGGCTGTGACGTTTTATCTAGCTCGTTTTTCATAGGTTAACGTCACGCTGACGTCACGACGTTAGTGTCAAGAAACCTTGCAGTGTAGTATAGTACTGTTTTCGGTTTGAGGACATCAGATGAGACTGATTTGCTTTAAGAAATTAAAATATATGTTTTTATTTTAAATAACTTACAAGATTTCATGCCTTGGGAAAAAGTGTCTACGAGTAGAAACACGAAAAAAAAAAAAAAATAAGTGTAAGAAAGCGGTCTCTCTCAATTTTGTTCCTGTCAAAAAGAAGAAAAGCCACCAAGGTTGGTCAAAGCTATTCAAACTCGTCGAAGAAATTCACTTACTTTTTTTTAAATTTTATAGCCTTAAGGTTGACCTTTCACACATATAACTTTTTTTTCCTATATGTTCGATGAAAATCAGGATTAGACTACAGTTTGATTTCTGTTAACAGTTTATTTTATTTTATGTAACACTTGCATAGTGGTGGAATACAAAACAAAATCTTAGTTGTTTCATGTTTCTACGGCATTCCACAAACATTCATATCATTTTATAAAAGAGGAACCATACAGAATACATGAACGAGTACATTTTTATTTCGATAAGTCCCTCGAGGTTATAGTGCATCTATACGATATCCAAAAGGTGAATTTAAAACCTTTAAAGAGCCTTTGTGGTGAAAATATGAGGTATATTTAAAAGTAAAGTTTACAAATACCTTTGTGCGAAAGATGTAGAGAAAAATTACAGCATTAAAAAGGCACAAATAAGCAAGCATCCAAAAGCTCAAAATTTTTTTGCATTGAAAAAGGCATTCCTTGTAACGCCGAAACATGTGTCTGCAGTATCCTTCCTTATTTGTGCCTTCTTAACGTTGTAATTTTTCTCTATATTTAAAAGTGTTGGTTTGTAATCAACACTTGGACTTGAGACTCTGGCTGTGTTTTATTTTATTCATTAAATCAAAACCACTGATTCCATATGCAAAGTGGACTTTTATTTCTCTAATATCTCTGTTTTAATTTCCAAACTCATATAGAAGGTCATCATTAAAATACATGAATTCAGTATTTCCGTACTTCCTTTAAAGACAGTGACAGATTAAGATCTCTTGAAATGATAAACACGGAAAACTCATTAGCAAATTCTCTAAACAAATCACATTTTATCAAAAATAAATCATTTTAATTGATCTTTCCGAAACATATCAAGCAACAAATTCAACTGCTACACTCTTGGATATTCTTATACATTACTTATATTTATTAAATTGCTCAGGTATGTTCAGGGTATTTACAGAATGTTTGAAGCCCCTAACCAGGCTCCTGTAACTCCTAATACTACATTTATAAGAATAATTGGCTACCGTTAGTTATATTTTAATGAAAAATTACAAAATAAAGTCATAAAAGTTCAGATTGTCATCACTAATGCCTATCACTTCACGAAAATACGATTTATTGGTTAATTTACCTTCAAAAACTTTAACTCGAATTCCCAGTTGCAAGATAAATTATCTCTTCTCCACCTATCGTGGTTCTTCGCTCTAAATTCGCTTCACACTAGAAAGATAAGCTTTCACCAATTTATCTCTGTATGTGTCTGCTAAAAATATTCTCATTTTTGGAGAAGGGCCTGACAGCCATAATAATTAAACCTTTTGTTTCTGTTCGCTCAGTGGGAAACGGCGTCTAGTCCCGCTCCACGCGTGAAATGATATTCACAATATTTTCAGTAATTGCGATAACAGCATGTCGATATCTCTTTTCAGCTGCAACATAAACTGGCATATCGTAAGAGGAAATATTTTTAGGGGAAGTTATTATTTTATTTTCTCTCCGTCCTTCAATGATGCATGGTAAATATGCCTCTAGGGCTGAATAAATTAATCTTAATAATTAAGAACACTGAGATAAGTAAACAACAGGCGTACATTGCATGCTCGCATACATATGATTCTTGATATTTTTAAAAGTATGAAACTGTACACGTTTTTATGTTTGAAATAAAAATCTTAGTGAGTGCTTGGAAGTGCACAACTTTTTCTGCAAAACGGGCCTTTTTGTAACTATGAAATATTTGTATACTTATATAAAAGGTTGTGATATTTCGGTGTATCTTAAGTTTTAATTATTTAAACGCTAGCTATTATCCAATTATAGTACCGGTGAATAATTCAAACGCATTGAATTTTCTTTTTAACAATATGCAATCAAAATATAAGTTTTGCTCAGATTCTTAAACTCAAATATAGTTTCTACAATTTTTAAAAATACCCTCTAAAACTGTTGCCAGTGTTATATCTTTCACCAGATAAAAATGAATTGAAAGTAATAATTGAATTTTGTACTTCAATTACTTTACTATTGAAATATCATTTGTCTTTTCAAACTTGTAGTTGTTCTATAATTACGTCCTTCCAAAATTTCCGAAAACCCTATGTTAGACAGCTCAAAATCAACATCATACTTCTACTTAAAAATAAAAATGAAAAAACAATCTTGACATTTATGCTGCCTTAAATTTAGAAGTATACAAATATAGGTACAAGTATGCAATTGAGAAGATATATGTCAATGAATAAAGAGCAGATACATCAATATTGCCAGAATATAAGTTGCTGCCTCGTTTTTTTATATTATTTTCAAGCTTGAATGAATTTAATTCAGAAATCAATCTTGAAATACAACCAAAATTGCTATATAAGATAGAGTCATTATCGAAACCATCCGTCCAAGAAGTCCGATACAGCAGTTTCTGTAATGGGATTGGTACTTATTATCGAAATCTTGTTTGACTTTTCGAGCCTTCTGTTGAGTTTACATTCATTTCCTCTCCCTAATGTCATTCGAGCGATCCCTAATCTGCAAAAGGTTTGACAAAACCAGCAATTTCCTCTCCTCCTCCATCTTCCTCCGGCATCAAAACTCAAGCCACACTCGAAGACCACTCGATCCCGAATCAAACGAAAAGTCCTCTTCCGTTAAGACCATATTTCATGATTGACGAGATACAAGGAAAAATCCCTAATACTTATCGCTAATCACTCCCGGAAGAAAAGTATCAAGGAGTACCTCTCCTCCCACCTCATTCCCAGAAAGAATCATCCTCTGGGAGAAGAGAGAGTCCACCTCTCTCTCTCTCTCTCTCTCTTTTCCAATTCGATAACGACCCTAAATTAAGTTGCAA
This sequence comes from Uloborus plumipes, assembly GCA_038373865.1. Classification (NCBI taxonomy): domain Eukaryota; kingdom Metazoa; phylum Arthropoda; class Arachnida; order Araneae; family Uloboridae; genus Uloborus; species Uloborus plumipes. The sequence goes on along the minus strand of JAXGGA010013244.1, from coordinate 6,164 downwards.
ACAGAAGAGGAGGTATGTTAAGCCCTGACAGGTCGTGGATCCGTGAGCGATTATCACTGCACTAACTTGCCGCTTCTTTACATCTGTAATAACGGGCGGCATAGGTAATCCTTTGATTACCGACTGAGCTTAATGCCTGGAGGAAGAGGAGTTGACTGAGGCATGGGCATGGAAATGAATGATTGAATGTGTAAGCATTCGGTAATGCCACCGATGGTTGTAAGATCACTCTTATGAGATTAATTCGTCTCTTTTGTTTCTCGCTCATAATCTCCAAAATAGCCAACAGACTGAAGATATTATTGTTCTGTAGTGTATTTAATCAGAGGAAGGAGAAGCACGCGAGAGGGTAATATCTGCTAGGTTTTATTAATAATTGTCTGGCGGTCACACAAGTTTAAGCATCTCGATGTGAAAATAAGGAAATTAATCTTTTATCCTTTTTAAAACTATTTTTTCTTTTACTTTAATCAATAATCCAAAATTTATATTAAAAAAAGCATTAAACATTACAATTTAAAATTGAAATGCGGTTTCATTTTCTTATTTAGCCATCTGGTTGTAAGTATTTGATTATTCCACCTTCAATGTTCCTTTTTCAGAGGGGGAAGGAATAAAGCTTACAGCTAAATCATAATGTAAAGCAAATAAAATGACTTTTAGTACGCTTCATTGTTATTTAAATGCACTCATGTAAAAATTGTATCAGTTTAGATTATCATTATGAGGAATCAAAAGAGAAATAAGTCAGTCATTTTCCATTAGTGTGCCAGCCTTCAATTTATTTGCAATCAATAAAGGAATTTAGCCCTGAAATATGGGAGTTTAATGACGTACAAATGCAAAATTAATAATTAAGTAACTATTTAGCAATAAAATGTGACTTAAACTAATACAAAATTATAGTATGAGTTATGTTATAGTATGAGATTTGAAAGAAACATTACTCTCTTTGCAAAACAATTGATTATAACCAAAAGTAAAATCATTCAAATTGGCGAATAAAGCCTATGTCTGGTTTTTCACCCTTAGCTCACTACTAAATGTGACTAAGAGCTTTATCGTCGGTAGTATAAAAAGTTAAATTGTGTACTTCTTCGCTTTTTCTGTGTAACGGACATTGCTGTATATAAACCTAACAATGTTTTACAGTAAATTTGGTCATTGAGAAATAAATAAAAAATCACTAAACACTTTAAATTTTCCCTCGAAATCACGGAAAATAATTAATTTATGTAAAGGGGTGCATAAAGGAAGGTTGAGATACAACTATCGGTGGTGGAGTGCAAAGTCATTTCTATCAATTTTAAATAGTATGTAAACCTTTACGTCAACGGTCCTGTAAAACTTTTAACTAAAAATGTAGCAAGCAAAAAAAAAAAAAAAAAAGCTCTTAATTTTGTTAAAAACAAACCTTAAGCCAGTCAACAAGAGAAAATTGTAAAAGTTCCCTTTCTTTCTTCTTTTACACATGTTGATATTAATATAGCACTTAATTATTTATATTTAGTTGTTTATTTATGTGGTAATTAAAAAATAAAATCGAAGTTAGCGTGGCAAAATATTGATAATAAGTTATCTATCTATTTATTTTGTGATTAATGTATAAAAATCAAAATTAACGTTGCAAATAAATAAAATGAAATTGCATCCCAATCAAACTTTTCCCTTACACCAGTAGTTGTAAGATTGTATCCTTTCACTTTTCTTTTTTTCTGTTTTAATTCATGGCTAAAGCAGAAGGAAATGATTGATACTTGGGTCGTTAAGCGAAAGTTAGTTGGTTGTCGCTTCACGTTTCAATGTCATCTGTAAAGATGACATAAATGCTCCCCTAAGGCCACTCTTTTCATAATATTTTCTTGCTTTAATCTGTATGGAGAGGCTAGGAGAAATTTTTCAGTAGATTCATACCTCAAGTTTAAGCGGATAATGACGATACTATATCATAAATGCTCGGGATATTTCTTTTCGTTGAGGTTTTTAAATTACTTTATGTATTAATCTTTAATCGGACTTATAAGTCATTACTGAAGGTCATCAGTATAGAAAAGTATCTTGGAGGATTGCTAGTACAGTCATTAGAGTAGCTGTGAGTCACTGGTAATGCTTATTATCGCCAATTTATAATGTAGAAGTAAAGTTCCAAAAAAAAAAAAAAAGTTATTTAGGGTCTTTCAATGATTCATAGATTTCTTTTTCCATAAACTCATATGCAATAAACAATTTTGCCATTTTGAAAGTATCGCTTAAGTTTAAATACAGTAATATATAGATGAAGTTGGACTTTTATGAAAAGGATTAAAAAGAAATTATTTTAATATTAATTTTAATTTTTTTTCTATACTCCTAAAAGGTTCGGAAATAGCATTCAGATAGTGTTGCTATGAATCATTTTATGTTCATATTCGTATTTTCTTTTTGCATAAAACTATGAAAATGAAGGTTCTATATCGTGTTTTCTCCTAGAGGTAGTGCAATAAAAGCTGACATCTTTACGCATCTATAAAGGTGTTATTTATAACACCTTTATCGATGTATTTGTTTAACTCCCCCTAAACTCCATCATAGATTTAAATATTTCAAAACTCAACTATATCATCTAAAAGCGCTTTAAAAGATCTATTTAGAAAGATTTAATTTTTCTTTTTGAAGTCAAGGGCCCACCTGTGATGACGTCATCAAAATGGCCGCTTTTACAGGTAAATGCGCTCACGTAACTGTTTAAAACTCCATCATAGATTTAAATATTGCAAAACTGAAACATATCATCCGAAAGCGCTTTAAAAGAGCTATTTTATAGTGCTTGGTTTTATTTTCTAAGACAAAGAGTTGAAAAGTTACAGCAATTTTAAATTGAAGATGTATAACAAACGTATTTACCAGTAAAAGCGGCCATTTTGATAACGTCATCACAGGTGGGCCCTTGACCTTAGAAAGAAAAATTAATTCTTTCTAAATAGCTCTTTTAAAGATCTTTCAGATGATATATTTGAGTTTTGCAATATTTGAACCTATGATGGAGTTTTATTGGGAGTTAAACAAACGTATTTACCTGTAAAAACAACCATTTTGATGACGTCATCACAGGTGGGCCCTTGACCTTAGAAAGAAAAATTACATCTTTCTAAATAGCTCTTTTAAAGAACTTTTCGATGATATATTTGAGTTTTGCAATATTTCAATCTATGATGGAGTTTTAAGCAGTTAAACGAACGTATTTACATGTAAAAGCGGCCATTTTGATGACGTCATCACAGATGGGCCCTTGACCTCAGTAAGAAAAATTAAATATTTTCGAAATAGATCTTTTAAAGCGCTTTCAGATGATAGATTTGAGTTTTGCAATATTTCAATCTATGATGGAGCTTTAGGGGGAGTTAAACAAACGTATTTACCTGTAAAAGCGGCCATTTTGACGACGTCATTACAAGTGAGACCTTGACCTCAGTGAGAAAAATTAAATATTTTCTAAATAGCTGTTTTAAAGAGCTTTCAGATGGTATATTTGAGTTTTGCAATATTTCAATCTATGATGGAATTTTAAGCAGTTAAACGAACGTATTTACCTGTAAAAGCGGCCATTTTGATGACGTCATCACAGAATGACCTTGACCTCCGATCAAGTGTCTCCCGGCGGTTTTTTGTCCTCCTATGTGAATATAAGCCCCACATAAAATTTCAGACTTGTATCCGGAAGTGATATATTTTTGCACTAACTTCACGGACTATAGAAGAAATAATATAAATTAAAAAATAAATCTTAAAATTAAGCAAAACAAGAAGTTCTGTCAAAAACTAAACGAGCCTACTTTCCCGTACATCGACATCGGCCTTCTAGCATCTGATCATTATTCTCTTAATTATTTAAGACTAAAAATTATGTAAAACATACCTTTTTAGCACTTAAAGCTGATTTCTAAAAGCAAAATGTACACCTTTCATCAGATGAAATAGACACATAAAAAGTAAATAAATGAATAAATAAAGTTTTGTCGCTCCTTTTAAAGAATGTAACTGTTACAGTTCTTCCATAGAAAAATTCCTCAATTGTTTTCAAAAAAAAAAAAAATAAATAAAAACACAAAGTACATCAAAACACATTTTATCAAAGAAAGAAAAAAAAGAAGAAAAAAAAACTCGTCCGTTGATAAAATGTCTCTAATTTCACTTTTAATCCGTTGCCAGTTGTTAAATATAAATAAAGAATAAAATGCCCTTGTGAATGAAACATTTTTGTTACAAAAAAAATCGTCTGCCAAAAATAATAATAATAATAAATAAAATGAAACAAATGAATAAATAAACAAAAAATCGTCTGCACAGTCAGTCATTTTTTTTTCTGAGAGTGCATTTCCGCCATGTTTGCGGAGTCGGAGTTGGAATCAGAGTCCTCACAGAAGATTATTCAGAAAAGTACTTTACAAACATTATTTATCAAAACCATTTTCTTACAAAGTTAGTTTGAAGGAAATCCGACTTTAAGTTCAGGATCAACATTCAACTTAAATTCCCCGTAGGCGCTAATGTTAAATTTTTTTCTGAAATCATCGTGGGACAGGTTGTTTGAACGGTTCAAATTTGAACCAAAAATTGTTCAAATCGAAAAATCAAATATGGGAATGAGCTGTACTCTCCGAGATCTTTCCAACAAAAAAAAATTTTATTCCATTCGGATGGTTCACTCAGAAGTTATTAGGTGGGGAAAGGTTGCTTTAACGGTTAAATGTTGAACGAAAAAATGTTCAAATTGAAAATTTAAATACGGTAATATAGTATCCTTGCTGAGATTCTTCGAACAAAAAAAAAAAGTTTATTTAAATCGGACTGTTCACTCAAAAGTTATTAGGGGTGACAGCTTGCTTGAGCGGTTCAATGTTGAACGAAAATTTGTTCAAATCGGAAATGTAAATACGGGAATGAAGTATCCTTGATAAGATCTTTCGAACAAAAAAAAGTTTGTTCAAATCGGACAGTTCACTCAAAAGTTAGCATCGCGGGACAGGTTTTTTGAACGGTTCAAAGTTGAACCAAAAATTGTTCAAATCGAAAAATCAAATATGGGAATGAGCTGTACTCGCCGAGATCTTTCCAACAAAAAAAAGTTTGTACAAATCGGAATGTTCATTCAAAAGTTATTAGGGGGGGGGGGGGACAGACAGACCGACCGGCAGACCGACGCACTAATTCCCCATATCAATACCCTACTTTCAAATTTTTAATTTTTCGATATTCGTTTTACCTTTTTATTTTTTGGACTTGGCGATATTTTTTTAACTTGGCGATATTTTTTAGATGCATTAAGCTACTTTTAATACTTTTTTCGTCCTTCTTTTATTTTTAACGGGAAAGTAGGCTAAAAAGTAAGTAAACAAATAAATTATTTTAAAAAATCCCCCCCCCCCTTCAATTTTGATGCAGCAACTTGCGCCATAATCTCCCCCCCCCCTCTGTGGGCACCCCTGAATTATTGTATTGGGGATTACATATTTGTTGTAGTAAAACTAATTACACAAGGTCAAATTAATAATTTAAGGCGGAGCCAGTGAAATAGAAAAAAAAATGTCGCAGGACACACAAAAAACACAAAAACCCAAAAGAATAGATCTACCTATATTTGCAGCGAATGAAAATTAGAAGCAAAAAGTTTCTTAGTAAATATGTTTGTTGCATGATACATAAAGTTAAATTCAACATAGATGTTCTTAAATGAAATTAATCATTGTATGATACTGTTGATTATAGCTGTCCTCTGGGGAACAACTAAAAGTAGAATAATAAATAACGCTACTCTTAGAATAATAAAAAAAGGAAACGGAAATCCAATGATCTTCCGTTATTCAATTTTATATACTTCGCACTGTACTGTTTGTATATGTTACAGCGGAAATGTATATGGAAATATTTTAGTCAATAAATGCGATTAAAAGTTCTATTACTATGACGACTTCAAAAAATTTAAGAGCTATGATGTTTTTTTTTTCCTTTCTTTCTTTTTTTCTTTTTTTGAGTGAACACGCGATGGTTGTCAAACGATCTCTGGGGACAAAGTTAACCTTATTTTGTCTGCGTTAAAAGAAATTCCATTACTATCTGTTATCGTTTGAAAAAAAAGTAATAATCCCAAAGTAAGTAATATAGAAAAAGCGAAAGATTAATTGATG
>JAXGGA010013243.1:0-35912 GCA_038373865.1 Uloborus plumipes | reverse complement strand
TCCCATTTCCTTTGGCATAATGAAATTTATTGATGTTTCCTCTTTTCGTTCGGTTGTCGAGAGCAATAACTAGTTAATAGGCTTCCGGGAATTCAAGCCGTATTTTCTTGTTATGGATTTGCTCAACATATTGCTGTAGACATATTCTACCTACTTTGTTTCCTTCTCCTTCGATGTAATTTTCTAATATTGCTCACAAATTAAAATGTTCCGGAATACGAATAATATGTCACAAAGACATTTTTCTTATTCCAAGACATGTTTACCAAAATATATTTTAAAGTAGGGGAGAGGCTCATAAGTTTACAAATTTTCGTTTCATACCTTGTACGGTACAACCTCTCTAAGCAGCCAACCCTTTTGTTCCGTCAAAGAGGGACTGGCCGCTTTAAAGGTTTTTCATTACAATTACGAGATAATTTCTATAATACTTAATATAAGCACGTCCAACACATATTTTTTACTTAAAATGAAGCTTGATGCACCCTAAAGGGATTTTTTTTTTTTTAAATATAATTTACCTCACCTCTCATGATCTTCTATCGGTGAGCCCTTGCACTCAGTAGGAACTGTAGCTATCAAACCACTCCACTGCTGTTTCATGCTGGAAAGATTCGGATCGTTCGGATTTGAGAACCATTCGAACATCATTTGTACTAACTTTGTCTCCGATTTACCGTTCTCCTATTGGCACAGAACTTTCACTGAACTTCTTTAGATTTTTTAAAAACACTTTTTGAGATTGTTTCAATTCATATCAACAAATGAGCAAACGTGAATAATAGTGTTACTCTAAAATTATCGCAAAGTAATGCCGCAATTGTCAAGTAGATAAAGCAATTTTGAAGCGAAAACTCATAAAAAGCAAATGCTGCAGTATATGATTCAGAATCAATTTTAATACGCTTTTTATTTTATTATTAGTTTCTCATGAGGGTTTATTTGTTTGTTTGTATGTATGTATGTAACTCTGAATAAAAGATAAAAATTTACGTTCTTCGCAAATATAAAAGTAATATATTTAATACTATTATTAATAGTAAAGATTAACTTACATTATGTTGATGGGTTATAAGTGCATGTAAATTCAGCGGATATTCAATAATTTTTAGAATCAGAAGGAAATCATAGTATCATCAATATGGTTTGATTAACTCTAAAAGAGTATTTTTTAGTTTTTTTTTAAACTATAATTTGATTATTTCAAAGATATCAGCCTTTACCTTTAAGTTCGTTATCAGGCAATCTTCAAAGAGTACAGAATTAATTGATAATCTAGAAGTTGTTTTTTCACATTTTATTTCGGCATAAATGCAGCTGCTCCACTCCTCACCGTTCTCACTTAAAACACAAGAATTTTAAAACCATTTCAGATTTAGAAGTTTAGTGAATTTTTTAAAATATTACTAAATGTTCATTCGGAACCTAACAGAAAGACCTAAAAACGCGTACATTTCATCTATTTTTGGTTGCCATATTTTATTTAAAAATGTTGAAGTAAATCTAAACGATTTCAAATACTATCTGGATGAGAATGGAAGCCCGAAGTTCAATAACGATGTTAGAAGTAGCGTATCGTTACCACTTCTTACTGTATCTGTCAACTGCAGATTGCAGGAGCGATTAAGATTTGATGGATTCTATCCAATTTTGTACCAAAACGTAAAGTGAAAGTGCATCAAAAGGAAGAAAAGGAAAAAAATGATAAATATTTTCGATAAAGCAAAAGTGCAGCATCTGATCGCGACAAATATTCAGAGTAAAAATGTTCGATAAATGCATCTCACAAAGTCTTCAATGTTCAAAGCAGGCTTCACATTCGTATTGTAAGCTTTATATTCTTTTATAAAAAGTACATTTCTCGTACAAAGAAAGAGAGTTTTGCTTTGAGCAGAAATTCTTACTTTTTAAGGTTTTTAATTTAAAATTCAGATTTCATTTGTAAACAGTTTACTTTCCACCAAAATTGGTATTTTTCATCCTTTAGTTCGCGATTCAAAAATTTTTCTTTTGAATTTAGTCTTCAACTTTCAAGGTCAGTTTACAAGTTCTACCAGGAAATGGAAGTTTTACGTTATTTTATACGAATAGGGGAGAGTGGGTCACCTTGGGACTTGGAACACCACTGCACAGCTGAATTGTTTGTCCTTGATATAGAAATAATTCTTAGACATTGTAGATGCATAGATACATGACATCTCGATCTAACTTTTTAAAAGGTTTTAACTCCATTAATGAAGCGAAGAAGGATTTAAGATTTTTATTTCAAAATCATGCCTAGTAAGTAGCTTTCGTGTTAAATTTTCATAAGTTATACAGTGGAGTTTTAATGAGTAAATATTTTTCGTTAATGGTGTAGTATAATAACATTTAAAGCTTTTCTCTCTAAAAATGTTGTGTAGTAATAGTTTTTGTGCAAAGTCCACCGTCATGATACATTAAAATTTCCTTACGACCATGCGATGCACATTAAGACAGGTGGAGTTGGGATACCTAAGGGAACAAGATATGCCTTAATTTTCGCCCTTTTATTCGAAACATATTGTAACGAGTCCGTAGCACCTTCAACTTTCTTCAAATGAGCATTCCAATCTTGAGGAAGTAACTATAAATTTATTTACAAGTATGAACACTATTTACAATATGAGCAGGAAACAATTGCTAAACATCCAGCAATTAGGTAGCAAAACAGTACACTGTACTCTCAACAGTAACTCAGCACCACGTATCAAACGTGAACAGTAATTAAGCAATTACAAAAGCAAAACAACCATTCGCCAAGCGAACGAAAACGAGTCACCAGATCAAATCTGAAAACAACTGACTGCCTAAAAAAACTGTGTTCAAGGCTATTTATACTCGGAAGGAACATTCTAGCAAAATCCGGAGCATTCTGTTTCATTCATAACGTTACGTAATCCATTCAAGAAACTTCTAGTAATAAAAAGAAAAAGAAAAAAAAGAAAACACTCCGAGCGAAAAATGTCTTCACGCTTATTACATGCAGGGCAAGTGTAAAAACTACAAAACGTTACAGGGCCGGTATACAAGTGATAAAAGTGATATCTTCAGATACTTTTGCAACATGACGTCAGATAAAACCAAAACTAATGAAAATGATGCAAGGCAGGAAAAACAACAACTATTTACAAGATTTGTAACATTGCCCCCTTCCCAAGGACTGCACGTCCCGGGCAGTACAATCCCCAGAAAGGAAGCAAGGGAAAACTTACAGATACACACATTACATGATGACCAATCATAAACATGATAAACAATAACAATGAGAACATGAAAGAAATAATAACATTGATAAAGTAATATTACAAACAATTAAAGGCAAAAGTTATTTACAAAATTTACAAACAAATTACCATGGTAGCTTTAGATTTACTTTACAAACTATGGCCATAGTATGGGGCTAGCCGATCATAATGTACAACTCTGGGTTTTGAATGTGATGACTTCTGGATCCTCACTACGACGTCGTTCAGCCGGTGGAGGACTGTGTAGGGTCCATCCCAATGCGACTGCAATTTGGGTGATAGACCTTTACGTCGGATGGGATTCCATAGCCATACCTTGTCACCTTCTTGAAAGTCATGGCCAGTGGACCTTGTGTCGTATCGGGTCTTCATTTTCTCCGTCGCGATGTTGATTCGCTCCCGTGCGAAGTGATGAACGTCTTCCAACCGGGCCTGGAGATCCTGGACGTATTCCTCAGGCGATGAAGGCGCATCTGGAGGGAGACCGAAGACGAGATCACAAGGTAGCCGAAGAGCATCTGTGATGGGGAATATCCGGTGGTCTCGTGGACAGCACTGCGGTAGGCCAGCAGGAACAGAGGAAGTTTCTTGTCCCAATCCTGTTGATTTTTGGAGACCATAAGCGAGAGATTATTAAGAATTGTCCTGTTAAATCTCTCCACCATGCCGTCCGATTGTGGGTGTAGTGGTGTCGTTCGAGTTTTCTCAATTTTGAGGATTTTACATAGGCCCTTAAACACAGCAGAGATGAAGTTTCTCCCCTGATCGGAATGGATCTGCAAGGGTGTCCCATATCTCGAGATCCAATGCTGGACTAGAGTCTCTGCTACAGTGGTAGCTTCTTGATCCGGAATGGAATATGTTTCGGGCCATTTGGTGAAATAGTCAATGGAAACGAGGATGTATTTGTTCCCATCAGTAGTTTTCGGTAGAGGACCAAGAATGTCGATCCCGATTCGTTCGAAAGGAGCTCCTACGTTGTAAAGATGTAGCTTCCCGCGGCTTTTTCTCTTCGGTCCTTTACGGGCAGCACAGGCGTCACAAGAATGACACCACTTCTCCACGTCATCCTTCGCCTTGCTCCAGAAGAAGCGCTCTCGAACCTTGTGGAGGGTTTTCAGGATACCAAAGTGTCCTCCAGTCGGACTACTGTGCAATTCCTTTAGAACGTCTGGAATTCTTGATCTGGGAAGGAATAACTGCCATGTGAATGCTTTACCATCGTCAGATTCCCATTTCCGATACAGGACGCCATTTCGCAACTGGAGAGATTTCCATAGAGCCCAGTATCTTTTCGTTGCAGGACTGTAGATAGAAATGTCTTGCCAGCTAGGTCGCCGACTGTCTTTTTCCATTAACTCTATGATAGGCTTTAGGTCTGGGTCTTCAAGCTGATCTTTTCTAACTTGGTCGTCACTCCATGGATCAGGATCTGAAGATGATGAAGTAGCAGTAACTTGACAGGCAGTAGGGATTGTCATCCCGTACTGTTTCTCAATTCGGGAGCAATAATGGCAGTTCTCGGAACAAGGTCTTCTTGATAACGCGTCAGCATTACCGTGTGACAAACCTTTTCGGTGCTTAATCTCGATGTCATATTCCTGGAGCCGCTGTATCCACCTGGCTACCTGGCCCTCTGGATTCTTGAAATTCAAAAGCCAAGTTAAAGAGGCATGATCAGTCCGGAGCAGGTATTTACGGCCGTAGAGGTAATGATGGAAATGTTCTACAGCTTTACCTATGGCGAGCAATTCCTTTCTCGTGACACAATAATTTCGCTCCGACTTGGATAAGCATTTGCTCCAGTAAGCGATGACACGTTCGTTACCGTCTATTTCTTGAGATAAAACAGCTCCAACGCTCTCGTGGCTCGCATCAGTGTCAAGTATGAAGGATTTTTCAGGCTGAGGATAAGAGAGAATAGGCGTTGATGTTAAAGCCTCCTTCAGCTGTAGAAATGCATCCTCGCATTCTTTGGATCATTCAAATTTTTGTTTGCTCTCCGTCAGCTTATGCAAAGGTCGTGCAATGTTGGAAAAACCCTTCACAAACTTCCTGTAGTACGTGCAGAGCCCCAGGAAACTTCGCAGCTGATGGACATTTTCGGGGCGGCTCCAATTCTTGACTGCAGATACCTTATCTGGATCTGTTCGTACACCTTCGGAAGAGATAATGTGACCAAGGTAGTTCACCTCACGGCGGAACAAATTACATTTGGACTGGCTTAACTTCAGGTTGGCTTCCTTAAGCTTTTGCAGCACCTTTCTAAGATTAGCCAAATGTTCCTCAAAACTGCGTCCTATGATGATAATGTCGTCCAAGTAGACAAGACAGGATTCATAAGACAGTCCTCGTAACACTGATTCCATAAGACGCTCGAACGTGGCTGGTGCATTGCAGAGGCCGAAGGGCATCACTTTGAACTGCCACAAGCCTTGTCCGGTTGTAAACGCCGTCTTCTCTCGGTCGTCGGGGTGTATCTCCACCTGCCAGTAGCCGCTCTTTAAATCCAGGGTCGAAAACCACTTGTGTCCGGAAAGGGTGTCCAGAGTGTCATCGATCCGAGGAAGAGGGTAACTGTCCTTGTTGGTGATGTCATTCAGGCGTCGGTAGTCAACGCAAAATCTGGTGGAGCCGTCTTTCTTTCGGACCAAGACGATAGGGGATGCCCAAGGACTGGATGAGGGTTCGATGACGTCATTCTCCTGCATCTCTTTTACGAGGATCTCAACCTCTTCCTTCTTGGCGAACGGTAGTCGTCTTGGATGCTGCTTGATAGGGGGATGATCTCCAGTGTCGATCCTATGCTGCGTTAAACTCGTGCGACCAACATCTTCGGATGTAGAAGAAAACACCTGCTTGAAGTTGTCCACCAATTTTTCCGCAGCGTATCTTTGATCCTCCGATAATGCTGCACTCCCAATTAATTTCGAAGTCAATGACTCGGAAGACACAGTCTCGGAGGAATCAATTCTTCTGATGATGCAGTTTACGGGAGTACAAGTTGCTAACACTTCTCCTTTCTTAATATTCCTCGGTCTTTCACTCACATTGGCGACTCTCACAGGAACTGCATTCCTTGAAAGGTCCACAAGCGTAGATGCCACTAGTACTCCTTTTGGGCTATTACTCTGGTTAGGATATTCAATGAGGCCGAATTTAAAGCTGTTGTTTTCCTTGAGGGAGCCAGGTATTAGTACTTCTGATCTAGAGGGAATCAATAAATCAGTTTGGGCTATTATTTGATGAGCGGATTTTAAGTTATTTTCGGTATTGAAAATTACTATGTCTTCCCTCGTCGAGTGCAGCTCATTATTTCTAAGGTCAATAGAAAAATCAAATTTTCTCAAAAAGTCCAGTCCGAGAATGAAGGGATCTGTAATGTCAGCGACGAATGCCGTGTGATGGTAAGTGGCGCTTCCGAACATTATTTCTGAGTTCACTTTCCCTTCCATCTCGATTTTGTCACCTGTCACAGTTCGGAGAGTAACGCAGGGCGGCGTCCACAAGATCTTGAGTCCAAATTGACGAGCCACATCAGTCTTAATAATGGTAACGTTGGCTCCTGTGTCCACAATCATTTCGCAGGGAAACCCATTCACATAAGCGTAAATGAAGAGTCCGTTGCAGCCGCCACTTCTTGGGGAAATCTGGAAAACTTTGGGAGACTTCTTCTTTTCTTGGCGAGCTTCGCAGTTCTTTCGTACGTGGCCCTCACCGCCACATTTCCAGCACTTCAGTGGTTGTTTACTTTGGTCCTTGTGAGCCATAATCTTCTTCAGGGTCCCCGAGAGCTCTTGGATTTGTCGCTCAATTTCCGAGAAGCGGGTTGAGTTCAAATCCTGGGCGCTCACTTCCACGCCAGTGATTGAATGGCGATCCTTGCGGGATGTTTGCTGTGCAGCCTCGAACTTCATTGCGTAGACCAAACCGGATTTAAGATCTTTAATGTCCGCCATCCGGAGAGCCGTCTGAATTTCTGGATTTCGCACTCCGTCTATGAAGTAGTTCAGGGCCAGGTTATCGCGAACACCCGAAGGACAGTCCGAGAAGGCGAGATGGGAAAGCCTCTCAACGTCTGCTGCAAAAACTTGCAAAGTCTCTCCAGCCCTCTGGAGTCGGGATTTGAGCTGAAGTTGGCTGAATTCTTTTTGGCAAGATTCGCCAAAGCGAAGCTCCAAGGCCGCTGATAAGGCTTCGAGGTCGCGGATCTTGTCCTCTGGGAAGGTCTGTAGTATGTCGGCTGCATCCCCTCTCAGCGAGGCTGCAAGGTGACAGGCTTTCGTGGAAGAGTCCCAGGAGTTTGCTTCTGCAACGATGAGGAACTGCTTCTTGTAAATATTCCACGAGGTCTTCCCGTCAAACGTGGCCAGTTTGATGGATGGACGAGAAGTTCCAGCTGCAGCTACACAGTCACTTGAGTTGTTGCAGGATGCTGATAACTTTGATTCAAGTTCTTTAATTTTCTTTTCCACATGGTTCTCTACTGTGGTGATTCGATTCTCAACGCTATCTGAGTTGTTGCAGGATCCTGACAACTTTGATTCAAGTTCTTTAATTTTCTTTTCCACATGATTTTCTACTGTGGTGATTCGATCTTCTAGAGCCTCCACTTTATTTTCCATGTTGGTAAATTTAGTTTCCACCAAACTTTTCATTGACGTTAAATCGCTTTTAATTTCTTCAGCTAGATCATTTTTCAATTGTTCTTGATTAGTTGCCAGATCAATTTTTAATTGTTCTTGATTCGCAGCCATGTCATTTTTTAATTGTTCTTGATTCGCAGCCATGTCATTTTTTAATTGTTCTTGATTCGCAGCCATGTCATTTTTTAATTGTTCTTGATTCGCAGCCATGTCATTTTTTAATTGTTCTTGATTAGTAGCCAGTTCATTTTTTAATTGTTCTTGATTAGCAGTCATGTCACTTTTAACAGCGTTGATCGCATCAAGGAGTTTTTGCAGTTGTTCCTCCATTGCTCGAGTAATCACCATAAAATTCCGAAGTCAAAAAGTCCTTAGGAAGAAAAGTCCGAATTCACAGGTAATTCCAAGAAAGTCCTTGAAGATGCCCCACGTTGGGCGCCAAAATTGTAACGAGTCCGTAGCACCTTCAACTTTCTTCAAATGAGCATTCCAATCTTGAGGAAGTAACTATAAATTTATTTACAAGTATGTACACTATTTACAATATGAGCAGGAAACAATTGCTAAACATCCAGCAATTAGGTAGCAAAACAGTACACTGTACTCTCAACAGTAACTCAGCACCACGTATCAAACGTGAACAGTAATTAAGCAATTACAAAAGCAAAACAACCATTCGCCAAGCGAACGAAAACGAGTCACCAGATCAAATCTGAAAACAACTGACTGCCTAAAAAAACTGTGTTCAAGGCTATTTATACTCGGAAGGAACATTCTAGCAAAATCCGGAGCATTCTGTTTCATTCATAACATTACGTAATCCATTCAAGAAACTTCTAGTAATAAAAAGAAAAAGAAAAAAAAGAAAACACTCCGAGCGAAAAATGTCTTCACGCTTATTACATGCAGGGCAAGTGTAAAAACTACAAAACGTTACAGGGCCGGTATACAAGTGATAAAAGTGATATCTTCAGATACTTTTGCAACATGACGTCAGATAAAACCAAAACTAATGAAAATGATGCAAGGCAGGAAAAACAACAACTATTTACAAGATTTGTAACAATATGAAAATGTCCTCTCTATGCGTTTTTTCGAGTGCTACCTGTCCTGCCTGCCCTTTCCAGGTGATAAATGTACCCTTGTTGCATTTTTCACAAGATAAGTGTGGCTTATTTTGCCTACCTTATGAAAAAGGTATTGTCATTTTTTTAATAAAATTGCCTTTTAAAGCCTCCCCTTATTTGCTTTTTGTTTAATGGAAAGGACGAATCGATCCTTTGCTTGATTTTAAAGAAATCCTTCCTGACCTTCCGACACACTAAAAAATTAATGTTGTTTTTACAGTATTATACATCTAATGTTATGGCAATAAACTGCAAAAGTTGCTAATTTTACAGTAATAAACTGTAAAATTGCTAATTGTACAGTAACAAACTGTAAAACTGCTAATTTTACAGCTTTTTACCGTACATTTTGCAGTTTTAAGCTGGAATCTCTGCTGCCAGTATTATACTGTTGTTTTTACAGTATAATGCAGCTAAATTTTACTGCAATAAACTGTAAAATTACTAACTTTACAGTAAGAAACTGTAAAATTGCTAGTTTTACAGTTTATTACTGTTTTACAGTTTTAAATTGGAACTTCGGCTGCCAGTATTATATTGCATAAACAACGGTTCATTTTTTTGCAGTGCAGAACTCGAATACTACTTAGGCTACGGATTTACGCCTTTCACGTGGAGGATGGCCTAAATCAGGGTTCCGCAAGTAATAGTAGTTGGGGTCCGGATCCGTTTGAAAACTTTTACTGGGGTTCAACCACCCTCCCCCCCAGAGGTGTAGCAAGGAGTGGGCGAAAGGGGCGACAGACTACGGACTCGCACCTCCAGGGGTCTGGCATCTTTACCTCGTTCCGGATTTTTCCCCATTCGAAGTTTGCTCCAATAAAAAATGTCATTTAGCAATTCCCGAACTATTTTTAATAAGATAAAAATCTAACTTT
The DNA here is from genome assembly GCA_038373865.1 of Uloborus plumipes. NCBI lineage: Eukaryota > Metazoa > Arthropoda > Arachnida > Araneae > Uloboridae > Uloborus > Uloborus plumipes. The sequence continues at coordinate 25,995 of JAXGGA010013243.1, read as the reverse complement.
CACCGTCAAAAACTTTCCTCTGATTCAAGTTTTGGCACGATCGTTTCATCAGTGGCCAATCTTTTCCTCGGGTGGCCAGGGATGGGGCCGATTGCCACTGGTAAATTTTCAATATTGAAGTTCAAATAAGGTATTTTTTGACCATATTTGATGTTAGCAGAGGGGCCGTTTAGGACTCTTCCTAGGATACCTTTCGCAATTGAAGTCTAAAGCATATGAGATCAACATTTGTAAACTTAAATGTACGGTAAAGAATTTGGAATAAAATCAATCTTGAAAAAACATTTCTACGTACACCCTTGCAGAAAGTACACAAGCTGGGGAAGAACCAACTTTTTTTCCCTAGACAGTGAGGCCCATGGGCTCTGTTGGACTTACTTATAAGCTACACTGCAAAAAATAAACTTGTTTTTACAATACAATACTGGCAACAAAGGTACAAGTTTAAAACAAAAATGCACAGTAATAAAACTAAAATTAGCAATTTTACAGTTTATTCCCATAAATCAGCAATTTTACGGTTTATTACCACAATTTTACACTTTATTAATACAAAATTAGCTGTATTATACTGTAAAAACAGCAGTATAATACTGCAGCAGAGGTTCCAGTTTAAAACTGTAAAATGTACAGTAATAAACTGTAAACCTAGCAATTTTACAGTTTATTCCTGCAAAGCAGCAGTTTTACAGTTTATTAGTGTAAAATTAGCAATTTTACAGTTTATTACTGTAAAATTAGCAATTTTTACACTTATTTACTATAAAATTAGCTGTATTATACTGTAAAAATAACATCCATTTTTTACGATGTTTACAAGCCATAGTTTAGTGCCCCGCCGTGCTGGAGGTACCTAACTTTTAAAAAAATCCCCGCATAATTCTTTCCGAAAAATGAAAAGCACTTGTAAAACATGCACTTTTAAGCTCTTTAAAGTCTTGAAAATTTGGAAAAATGCAGTTACAGACTCTGAATTTTAAAGTTACTTACAAATACAGGAAAGGAGGGATCATAAATTCAGCTGCTACCAAATTGTGCATAAAAAATTCAAAACTCATGGTTCTCACGTTTTTGTAATATACTGCTTGAAATAAATTTTTGGGTCTCAAATGTTTCATATCTTGCTGTTCATTGAATTCCGAATCCAGTATTTTGGGAGTTCTTTAGTTATAGCTTGCTTTTATCTTACTTTTATTGCATACTGTCTCTCTGTTTAGCATGATAGGAAAATATTACACTTCCCCGTTCTTTTTTGTTTTCTTTTGTTCTTTTTTGTTGTCCTGTTTGCAATTGAAAAAAAGTGCTGTAGTGAGAAGTCTGGGTTCTTTTTTTTTTTAACTAAATAGGTATTATGAAAAACGGAAAAAAAAATTTAAGTAAAATTTCACAAAATATATTTGAAGCCAATAGTAGCAGACATCTAAACGGCTTTTTTATCAAGCACTCAACGAATTGCTAATTACTCTTATTTGACCACAGTTGGATTTCCTTGATTTTCGACTGGGTGCCTCTGCAACCACCACCTTATTCTACCAGCCCCTACAGGTATGGAACCTTTCCTTTGATGCCAAGCCTCCGCCCCTCCAAGGTGGTGGCATTCATACTCTGCACACACACACGTACACACCTATTGCAAATCCTGATGAAAATCAAAATTTGAATTCAAGATGTCAAAATTAATTAATTTATTTTTTTATTTTTTACACGAAAGTTCCTGAAAGTATTTTGTCTCCATTTGGAATAAATGTACTAATGCGTGCTATTTCAACTACAGCATAAACTATATTGCAAAAATATGAACAACATATGTTTGAAATTTTCTACTTTCGCTTTAAATATGTTATTATTTGGGCAAAATATTTTATTTAGCCCTACATTATTTTTCTCCTCTGTTTTTCTTCTTCATATCCAACATAAAACAATCCTTCAACTTTTTACACTAGCTGCGCTTGCCAAAATAAAGAACTTAATGTAACTTTATAAGAAAAAGTAAACTGCTTTTGTAGCGATAAAACTCCATAATACGTTTTAAGTTAAGCAAACGCCCAAGATCAATCTTTTTTTCCTGCTAAATTTTTTTGAGATTTCTCTCAAATATTTTTCAAGCAATCTTGCACACATTGTTTTTGCTCACATATTATCCAATGCTGAGTATCTACTTGAGAAGCAATTTTCATGGGCGCAAAATCTCTTTGGCTTACCTCTGAACACAGTCCCCAAAGGGATCATGTTTACTCAGCTGTTCGTATCTTGCTCCAAACTTCCATTATTTTCCCGGGATTTTTTTATCGCACGTTCTTAAATCGAAAATAAATTGTTTCAGCATTGGAAATATTTGGAAAGAAGATTATGTTCATTCATAGTTTACGGGAAAACTGAGTTCTGGCGCTCGCGAACTATGTTGGTCAATAAGCTCTTGTTCGAAAAGTTTACCTATATTTATTTCATTAAATAATTTGTCAATTTATCCCTCAAGCATTTGCTAGAAATAAGTGTTATATAGCAAATGGTGCAACTATTGCAAGCTTCGATGTTTTTTTTTTTCTAAGCAATCTACAAATTGCTTATTATTTTTATTTGAAGGCAGCTGGCTTCCTTTAATTTTTGACTGGATGCCTTTATGACCACCGTCTCCAACCTGCTCCTCTGGTTCGGGGCCTCTGCTTCTCTAGCACGGTTACGTTCAAGCTCTACACACACACTTTAGCAATCCGTGATTGTGAAAACCATAATTTGAATTCAAAATGTCAAAACTCAATTTTTTTTTTATTTCTTTATTTTTATTTTTTTTTTCTTTTACAGGCAATCATAGTTATATATATTTATTTTTTAGCAATGACAGATTGCTATATATTTTCCTTTTTTACCTCAAACGTCGTGTAGTCCCTCTTTCAGATTGACACTTTGCCAACGTCTCCTTCAGCTCCGGCAATCAGTACATGGTGGCCCAATGAGACAGAGTCAGCAGCAGTCCGGCTGCACCACCATGGCGTCCAAGGAGCACCCAAACACACACATATGGCAACACGCCTACACATTCCCCAGTCGCAATTCGTCATTGAGGGAAGCTTAGTTTAAATTCAAAATGTCCAAATTCGTTTTTTTTTTTTTTTTTTTTCGAGTAAAAAAACTAAGTTTGACGGGAACTTGCAACTTTACAAAAAAAACTAGACAATTGCTAATTTGAAGTCATACTTTAGTTTGAATAATTACAACAGAACTAGCTTCTACCCACGGTATCTCTCGCGTTAATGTAAATTTCGTTCATCAATTTATGTCGTCGGTCGATATAGGAAGCAGGGACGGAAAACAATTAACATATTAAATTCGGGTAGTTGGTCACTACAGGTAGAGAGGAACCCAATATAAATTTGGGAATAAGTGTCGCAATAGGAAAGGAAGTTAGGGAATTTGCGCCACTAGCAGGTTTCGATTATCCTCTGAAGCAAGGGGAGCCCCTTCTTATTTCGGAGAAATTTAACTTTTTTTTTTTTTTGCACTTTTTGGGATTGGAGAATTTTTGCACTTTTCGGTTGGAGAAACTTATCCAATTTCTATGAAAATGTTATTTCCAAAAATGTTCCGTATAGTTAATTTTGATTTTTCTCCGTCCCACACTAATATATACTGGAGTTCTACACATTATGCTATTTAGTTACACTACAACTCTATAGATAATAGTTGAATCAAATTTTCTATTCATGAAATGAATTAAAGATATATCATAACAAATCTGGATTGAATCCCAAATTTTAAAACAGCTCGTGGGACCACATTTTGTAAAATTTGTTCCCATTCATTCCAAAATATTTTATTTAATTCTAATATGTGTTTGTTTGTGTTCTCTAAAAATGCCTTAAAAAGCAAAAACAGGATTTTTCATAGCGGTGTGAAGTCATTTTTGGGCTCTCTAGAAATTTGTAGAGGATGCATATGCTTCTTGAACCTTTGCTGTAATCAGGTCATGGTCAGTAGAATCACAGGCTCTGCCTTAAACATAAATTAAAGCCATGATTTCTTAAATTTTATCTGCAGTGAAAACCAGCATTTATTAGTAATTTACCGAGATATGATAATGCAGCATGTGCAGATGAATGAACTGTAGTAAATCACTGTAAATAAATGAATCGCAACCATGCAGTTCTGATATCATAAGTAACGTATGCTGTATATGTTGTAACGCAAGATATCAAAACACTTCTTGTTTGTCTGATAAAGCGAAACGATGAAGCGTTTTAAAATTTTCTAAATGCTATTGATAGGATTTTGGGAATAATAAAATGTTAATTAATGCATTTATTATAGCACCATTTGTATTTTTATCCCCCAGGTATAGCATTGTTTTACTGTAACCCTGATAACGTGTATGCAAAATTTGATGATGATCATCTTAGTACCCCTTTCCTGGGTTGCCATACGAAGTACGGGTAATTTTATTTATATTTCACTTTTAGTTTCGCCTATATCTTTCTTATTTTTAACAAAAATATTATTCGTATGTATGGCAATAGTTGTTCAGTAAATGATAATTTGCAGAATATTCCGCTTTCTATTCTGAGAGGTTCAACAGCTCGAGTAAATATAAAATGAACAAAAAGTTGTATTAAGAGAAAGTGACATGTTATGGCCCAAATTCTGAAAAAAAAATGGAACTGTTAATGAATTAAGACATTGAAGTGTCTAAAACAAACTCACGTCCGCATTTATAATATTAGTTAGAATGTCAAAATTTTGCAAAAATCTATGAAAACGACATGTACGAGGTCTGTTCAATAAAGAATGTATTTGAACTAATCCTCAAAATATTGATGGCATTTTTCGAAATGGTTCCCATTACATGTAAACCACTTGTCGTATATTTTTTTAATGTCTTAAAATGCCAGCGGGATTTCATTTTTGGACACATTCTTCAAAATCGCCTCTGGATCTTACGCCACTAGCTCTAAAGGTGAAAAACGCAGTTCCGGGACTGTTTTTTTAACATTTTGAAGACATAAATAGGTCATTAGGGACTAAATTAGTGCTATATAAAGGACAAGATAGAGTGGAACAAACCTTCGCGACCAAATCATTTTTTGCCGAAAATAATTTTCTTTGAACAACGTTGAATCAGAACCAAAATAAATGATTATTCTTTGCGATTGTAACGCGATTGGGTTATCCCCACAATCACAGCAGCGATGTTGACGTTTTCTTCAGTTAGAAAAGTTACTGGAGCGCCAAAACACCCATGCTCCGAAACTGATTCTCTTCTATCTTTAAAGTTTTTGAACCAGCTTCTAGCTGTGTTGTAGCGAAAAATACACTCCTCATCAACTTGTAATATCTTAAATGCTTCAACAGCTGGTTTTTAAGGGAAAAAGAAAAATTTCAAAGCAACATATTGTTTGTTCACCGCCTCTCGCTTCCATATGTCTATATGCGAAAAAGAAACTATATATACGAGGGCTATTCAGAAAGTAGATTACGTTTTGGAATTAAGAAAAAACTATGCACAGGAAACTGTTTTTATTATATTTATGTAAAAGAGCAACTAAAATACTTTTTTTCTACATAGTCGCCAAACAAATTGAGACATTTATCGTAGCGATGAACGAGCTTCGAAATTCCTTCCTCATAGAAATCCGCCGCCTGAGTATTGAGCCAGTCAGTCACGCCCGCTCGGAGATCGTCGTCGTCATCAAAACGCTGCGTTGCAAGCAAATTTGCGGAAAACTGTAGGAAAGTTCGGTTATGGTGAAACGACGGTTTCCTCTAATTTTTTCATTGATCTTTTCCACCAGTTCATCGGTCACAATGCTCGGCCGCTCACTCTTCTCTTAATCGTGAACATTACTTCGTCCATTCTTGAAACGTATGCACCATTGGCGAACGCCACCTTCACTGATCACGTTGTTTCCGTAAACTTCACACAGTTGCCGATAAATTTCTATGGGTTTAAGTTTTTTTGCCCATAAAACCTTATTACTAACCTCACCTCACAACTGGCGGGATTTTCAATGGCGGCGCTCATTCCAAAAGCCTGTAACAACCAAACGAGAGACACTACAACCTTCTAACTTGCACCGGCTAGATGCCTACTAAATTGCTGCACACCCACACACCAAGATTTGCTCGAAAGCCACGCCAATTGCGGCGCTAGACCAAAACGCAACTTACTTTCTGAGTAGCCCTCGTACTTGGGTGGCTGCCAAGGTCATATTACTGAAGTCTTGACCCTTAAATTTTCTGGATGCAGTCATTACTTATCACAATACTGATACACTATTCGTTTTTTGTGCCTTGATTTTTTATTCATCTGGAAAAAAAAATTGATAAATTTTTTATTGAACAACCTACGTATTTTCCAATCTTATGACGTTCTTAATAAATTATTACCTTGTCTGCCTTAATACTCGAATTGTTTATAAACTGGATATGAAACATAAAACTGGATATGGAACATAAAAATGGATGTATGTGTTGTATGTATATTTGTTTATTTGTATGTTTGTTCCTTATACAAATCCACAGTTTTTGTCGGATTTTCATCAAACGTGGCACAGAGATTCCTTGATGTACTAGAATTCACATAGGTGGTGTTTTGAAATTTTAAAGAAATCCAAAAAGCTCAAAATTTGAATTTTTTGTCTCAAAATGGGCATTTTTTCAGTTTTGAAGCTATAGAGTAATAGAGATAAGTCTTTAAGAATACAAATTGATAAAATTTAACATTTAAATATGAGTATTTTCCAGCAAAGATTACGATTAGCAATGAATTATCAATTTAAGGCTCACCTGTTTCATTTTAGTATGAAATAAGTTAAAAGCAATTATAATTATTTAATCTTGTATTAATAAGCACCCGGGCAACGCCGGGTAATAAGCTGGTATATATATATGTACTAGCTGACCCGGCGAACTCTGTTCCGCCTTAAAGGCAATAAATAAGCAAATTTTTGAATTTATTCAGTTTTTTTATTAGAAAATACAAAAAAAAAATAAGTGCCTACATTAATCATCCATTATTGTTTCTGTATTTGCAACCTATTTTACTGCTCTCCAGAAGCTGTCAGAACATTTGCTTTATGTCGCCCGGCGACAGAGGCTCAAAAAAGGCTTAGTTAAAAAGATAATTTTTTCGGACTGCTTATCAACTGACTGCTCCATCCACAAATCCATCCAAACAAACTTTTGTATATATAATAGTAGTAAGAAGAACAGCCACTTAAATGCAGTCCAGGAGCTATCCCACCGAGCGCTTTCCACCTCTCAGCCTCAGAGGCGTAAAAACTCTTAAGTGACAATCGTTTCTGACAGCTTATCACATATAAATTTCAAGGGAAGTAACGCGTTTGTTTACAATTTACTTCACAAAAAAAATAACACTCAACGCACCGCTAACTTACAACCTGTTCACTGCGCTCCAGAAGCTGCCAGAACGTGCACTTTATGTCGCTCAGCCATGAAGGTGTCAAAAAAGGCTTAGTCAATAAGACATTTTAGCTAAATAGATAATTTGCAATAAAAAATATATTGCGGTCCTAAATTGAGATAAAAACTATCCTATCATTTAAGTTGGACCAAACTGAAACTGCGTGCAAAATTTGGTTAAAATCGGTTCAGTAGCTGAGGAGTCCATTGGCCACAAACACAGGGACACGTAATTTTATATATATTATATATATATATATATATATATATATATATATATATATACATACATACTAACATCTGAACAACTTTGTTTTCTGTTATTTGTGAGAAATATTGTGAAGAAAACAATTCTAATCATCACTGAAGCTAGTATTCGATATGTGAACCTTCTTTTCACTTTTATATTTTTCCCTTTTCTTTATTCGCCCAAAATCGCTGAAAAATACCACTTTATAGTTTCTCAAACTCGGCCAAGCATCGAGATTTTGATAAGCCATAAAATACAGAAATATTTTTCACCTTATGTGGTTGCTACAGAAACGAGAATGTGATTCTTCGGCAGAGCGTAGGATTGAAAGGGCTAATATTTGTCCAATCTTGAAAGAAAAAATCGTTCGGAAAAGCTTTGCGTGTCGTTGAATTGATTTTCAGACACAATTTTTGCTGAAGACTTTCAGATCAGTAACTAGATTATAAATATTGCATGAGGCCACAATTCAAAGGAATGGAGCGGAGTAATCGATAAGAAACTCATCCTGAGACTCAAAAATATTTATGGTGGTTTATTGTTTCGAAGAGAGTTGTTCTGATTTATGAAAAGCTAACGGAGAGAAAACGAATGATATAAAGCATGAGAGAATTGCCAAAAATATTTGAGTTTAAATGGTACCTGTGTCATTCCATATAAAATCAACAAATGGGCCGTGCCGCACCATTTTTGATTTTGATCAAATTTGGTAGGTAATATGCACCAATATTCTGTACCTCCAAACTTTTTTTCCCCTCGAAAACATTTTATTCTCGAGATATAGCCATTTTTTTGCTCCGCCAATTTAGGCTTAACTTAAACCGTTTCTTTTTATGCACAAATCAAAGTTCGTTCTTTTAGCTTTAAAATAAGCCGTGTTTGGTCTTTTTACCATTTTAAATAAATTTTCCAGAGCTCTTAGAACAAGAAGTTCTGTCAAGAACTAAACGAGCCTACTTTCCCGTACATCGACATCGGCATTCTAGCATCTGATCATTATTCTCCTGATCATCTGAGACTAAACATTATGTCAAACATACCTTTTTAGCACTTAAAGCTGATTTCTAAAAGCAAAATATACCCCTCTCATCAGATGAAATAGAGACATAAAAAGTAAATAAATGAATAAATGAAGTTTTGTCGCACCTTTTAAAGAATGTAACTGTTACAGTTCTTCCGCAGAAAAATTCCTCAATCGTTTTCAAAAAAAAAAAAAAAAATTAAAAGTACAAAGTACATCAAAACACATTTTATCAAAGAAAGGAAAAAAAACTCGTCCGTCGATAAAATGTCTCGATTTTCACTTTTAAACCGTTGCCAGTTGTTAAATATAAATAAAGAATAAAATGCCCTCGTGAATGAAACACTTTTGTGACAAAAAAAATCGTCTGCCAAAAAAAAAAAATAGTAATAAATACAATAACACAAATGAATAAATAAACAAAAAATCGTCTGCACAGTCAGTCATTTTTTTCTGAGCCTGCAGTTCCGCCATGTTTGTGGAGTCGGAGTCGGAATCAGAGTCCTCACAGAAGATTATTCAGAAAAGTACTTTACAAACATTATTTATCAAAACCATTTTTTTTACAAAGTTAGTTTGAAGGAAATCCGACTTTAAGTTCCAGGATCAACATTCAACTTAAATTCCCCGTAGGCGCTAATGTTAAATTTTTTTCTGAACGGTTCAATATTGAACGAAAAATGGTTCAAACCAAAAAGCGAAATAAGGGAATGAACCTCTCCGAGATCTTTCAAACAAAAAAAAGTTTATTCCATTCGGATGGTTCACTCAGAAGTTATTAGGTGGGGAAAGGTTGCTTGAACGGTTCAATGTTGAACGAAAAAATGTTCAAATTGAAAATTTAAATACTGTAATGAAGTATCCTTGCTGAGATCCTTCGAACAAAAAAAAAAAGTTTATTTAAATCGGACTGTTCACTCAAAAATTATTAGGGGTGACAACTTGCTTGAGCGGTTCAATGTTGAACGAAAAATTGTTCAATTCGGAAATGTAAATACGGGAATGAAGTATCCATGATAAGATCTTTCGAACAAAAAAAAGTTTGTTGAAATCGGACTGTTCACTCAAAAGTTAGCATCGCGGGACAGGTTGTTTGAACGGTTCAAAGTTGAACCAAAAATTGTTCAAATCGAAAAATCAAATATGGGAATGAGTTGTACTCACCGAAATCTTTCCAACAAAAAAAAGTTTGTTCAAATCGGAATGTTCATTCAAAAGTTATTAGGGGGGAAAGGTTGCTTGAACGGTTCAATGTTGAACCAAAATTGTTCAACTCGAAAAATCAAATATGGGAATGAGTTGTAATCGCTGAGATCTATCCAACAAAAAAAAGTTTGTTCAAATCGGAATGTTCATTCAAAAGTTATTAGGGGGGAAAGGTTGCTTGAACGGTTCAATGTTGAACAAAAAATTGTTCAAATCGAAAATGTAGATACAGGAATGAAGTATCCTTGAAAAGATCTTTCGAACAAAAAAAAGTTTGTTCCAATCGGACTGTTCACTCAAAAGTTAGCATCGCGGGACAGGTTGTTTGAACGGCTCAAAGTTGAACTAAAAATTGTTCAAATCGAAAAATCAAATATGGGAATGAGCTGTACTCGCCGAGATCTTTCCAACAAAAAAAAGTTTGTCCAAATCGGAATATTCATTCAAAAGTTATTAGGGGGGACAGACAGACCGACCGACAGACCGACACACAAATTCCCCATCTCAATACCCTACTTTCAAATTTTTAATTTTTCGATATTCATTTTACCTTTTTATTTTTTTAACTTTGCGATATTTTTTGGACTTGGCGATATTTTTTTTTAACTTGGCGATATTTTTTGGACTTGGCGATATTTTTTGGGCTTGGCGATATTTTTTGGGCTCGGCGATATTTTTTGGGCTTGGCGATATTTTTTGGACTTAGCGATATTTTTTGGACTTGGCGATATTTTTTGGACTTGGCGATATTTTTTGGGCTTGGCGATATTTTTTGGACTTGGCGATATTTTTTGGGCTTGGCGATATTTTTTGGACTTGGCGATATTTTTTGGGCTTGGCGATATTTTTTTAACTTGGCGATATTTTTTGGACTTGGCGATATTTTTTTTTTAACTTGGCGATATTTTTTGGGCTTGGCGATATTTTTTGGGCTTGGCGATATTTTTTGGGCTTGGCGATATTTTTTGGACTTGGCGATATTTTTTGGACTTGGCGATATTTTTTGGACTTGGCGATATTTTTTGGGCTTGGCGATATTTTTTAAACTTGGCGATATTTTTGGGGCTTGGCGATATTTTTTGGACTTGGCGATATTTTTTGGACTTGGCGATATTTTTTGGACTTGGCGATATTTTTTGGGCTTGGCGATATTTTTTAAACTTGGCGATATTTTTTGGACTTGGCGATATTTTTTGGACTTGGCGATATTTTTTGGACTTGGCGATATTTTTTGGACTTGGCGATATTTTTGGGACTTGGCGATATTTTTTGGGCTCGTTTAAGTTGGACTGTTCACTCAAAAGTTATTAGGGGTGACAGCTTGATTGAGCGGTTCAATGTTGAACGAAAAATAGTTCAAATCGGAAATGTAAATACGGGAATGAAGTATCCTTGAAAAGACCTTTCGAACAAAAAAAAGTTTGTTCAAATCGGACTGTTCATTAAAAAGTTAGTATCGCGGGACCGGTTTTTTGAACGGCTCAAAATTGAACCAAAAATTGTTCAAATCAAAAAATCAAATATGGGAATGAGCTGTACTCGCCGAGATCTTTCCAACAAAAAAAAGTTTGTCCAAATCGGAATGTTCATTCAAAAGTTATTAGGGGGGGACAGACAGACCGACAGACCGACCGACAGACCGACACACAAATTCCCCATCTCAATACCCTACTTTCAAATTTTTAATTTTTCGATATTCATTTTACCTCTTTATTTTTTTAACTTGGCGATATTTTTTGGACTTGGCGATATTTTTTAGATGCATTAAGCTACTTTTAATGCTTTTTTCGTCTTTCTTTTATTTTTAATGGGAAAGTAGGCTAAAAAAGATCAAAAATGCCGAATTTTACTCATCGGCGGAGCAAAAAAATGGCTATATCTCGAGAATAAAATTTTTTCGAGCAAAAAAATAAAACAGTTTGGAGGTACAGAATATTGGTGTATATTACCTACCAAGTATGATCAAAATCAAAAATGGTGCGGCACAAAAATTTCTGAAAATTTGTTGATTTTATATGGAAATGACCCACCTATGAAATTTTTGTTGAAGACTTTTAAACCAAATAATTAGGTTACGACACGGTATACAGTACTGTGATAAGAAATGCTGTGGTTTATCTTCCTTTAAATGCAGAAACCAACGATTCCCAAAGTATATTCCACGGAACTCTAGCTCAAATTTTCTCCCCAAGTTTCTTTTATATAGAAGAACATAATTATAGTAGTTAATGATTAACATTTAGCTTCCAAATTGTTAACGTTTGGTTGTTTAGTCATTAACAAGATTCGAGTTTATTGAAGTTAATGTGAAACACTAAGATATCCGTAGTCTAAAACGTTTGGGAACCGCTGTCTTGATCATTGAAAAGTAATCAAATGTGAAAAATATGAGTTTTGCTCGCTAAAAACTTGCTTATAACTTTTTTTCTAGTAGATTTAGGTGATTCGAGCTTCGACACAGTGGAAAACTTCGTTTGGAGTATTGTTTCATAGGCTTTTTCCAACCGTTCTAAACTCGTAAAGATATGCAGAAAAAGCCTTTTAGAACGTAAAATTAAGTTTTAAATCAATAGATCATTTAATTGGCTACTGTTTTCAGAAAAAAATATAGAAATAAACTAAAACTCGGTAATAGTTACTAAACAAAAAAAATGAATAAAGAAAATCGGTTGACAAACAAGAGAAAAAGGTACTCAAAGTTTTCCCTTCAAGTATAAATAAACTATGGTAAGCACTCATCTTTAACTACAATAGCTAGAGATTGAAACTATTAGTACTTTTCTATCATAGCAAATAATAAATATTGAGTATTTAACGCATAATTTTAAATGTAAATTAGCAAAAAAAAAACTGACATTTTAATGAGATTGAGCACTAACCCAGGTAGCACAAATAACCTTTAAACGTTTTTAAGCGGTTGTTACAACGTTAATAACCATTTTACAACCTTTAAAAAACTAAGTGTGCTACTTGGGAAGATTTTAATGAAGAAGTAACAGTTAATGTTCAAACATTTTCTTAATTCAGTTTTTAGAGTTACTCTATGGTTAAAATGGGCATTTAATATTTCGTTTGTTATGAATTTGTTCACTCAGAAACAAAAATGACAAAAATAAAACATAAAGTATCCATTTAATAAAAGTCAGAGGAGATACTCAATTTTTTGAAGGGAAAAAAAAGGAATATGTGCGCTGTGTAAACCCCCCCCCCCCCTCCCCCGATCCATGTTTTTTTTTTTTTTTTTTTTTGAAAGTGAGGCAAGTTATGTGAAGATTAGAGTTTGGATAATCATTTTTTCTAATGATAGATGAAACTTCCATCTCTCAAATATTAGGATTCTTAGATTCTTGACTCAAAATTCGTTACAGATTGAAATAGCACACTGAGTTGTATCTATAATTGACATAATCTTCTTTTTTTTCCTTTCTGTAAAAAATGAACTTACCTTACTTTTAAAAGTTGCTCAGTTAGATTCCATAGTATGAAACTTTTGCAAGAAATCATTTTAGTGTTAATTTCTCAGACACTTAAGTTACCTTTAAAATAACCTACTTGGAAACTGATCAATATTCCTGTTATTTTACTTATTTTACTCTCCTCCTTACTTTACTGAAGTTGTGAACAGTGCTAAAGATGCAGCTGTTTCATAATTTTACTCAGCTAAAACTTTACAGATTTAAAATTAAAATAACTAACATTCGTGCGCTCTGGAAATGTACGCATTGGTTAAGCTTTACTTTTTTACTTTTTACTTTTCCGCCATTTAATGTTTCAATATTTCTAGCTGAACTAAACTAAAAAACAAAGAATTTTCAATTTCTGAGTTGTGTTGCATTTGAAATCACCAAAGACACTTCTAGATGTGTTCAAATCTAAAGACAAAATGAAGCAAAAAGGCTTTTAAAAAAATCATTTGATGCTTTTGATTAAATGTTAATCTTTTATAAGTAGCGTTTGATTTAATATGTCACAATATGAAAAAAAAAATTTTTTCGTATTGTGATGCTTTTCTGTTTGCGTGATTAAAAAAAAAGATTCCTTATGTTATTACTTCTTTATAATACTTTAACATTATCTTTACACAATACTGAGTTCTTTCAAACGTTATGCCCTTCTTTTTCCCCTCCCCAACATTTCAACTGAAATTTCACTTCAGATCGTCTGAATACGATAATAAGATTACTTTTGACGCAGCCATTCTAAGATTCTTTTCGGATAGAAAATTCATTAGGCTTATCTTCAGATTCCAAGGAAAGAATAGCATGAAAATAACTTAATTTGAAAGACTTACCGCTACTATTAAGTCTTCGTAAGTTAAAAAAATGCATATACCAGTCAAAATGTTAATCCTTGAAATACAAAAAGGTTTATGTACAAAGTTTTTATAAGAAGCTTAATTGTACCTTGGGAGTACCAAATTGTTTTCTCCGTGACAGTTAGTAAAGAAGAAATATAAACATTTTTGGTTGCCGAAAAAAAGAACGCGCAGTTGATTGATGATTTATAAACAAAACTTTCTCAATCCTGTTTTAAATTTTTGATGTTTTCCTACTTTACTCCCCCTAGTTTCTGAAAATTTTTGCTTTCTTAATTCTTTTGTTAAAATTTAATTCTAAGCACTTCGACTCTTTTTTTCTAATTTGATTTTGCTTTTGAAGAATAAGAATTTGTTCTTAATACATAATGCCAAAGATTTGCTAAGTGCATAAAAAGAAAAACTGTTCTTGTGTTGAAAATTAGAATTGCGCATGCGCAATGGATGTCGTTCATTGCAGCATTAAAAATCTTGTTTCATATACGTTTGCCGCAGGTGAAAGTAGAATTCGCTCATGAACAAAATTAATTACACCAAAAAAATCCGAAATGTCAGTGTTATTTCTAGGAAACATTTCGAGTTTTTAAGGGTTTCCACCATTTTCCTGTGAAAATCAAGAATCTATGTGAAAGGGTCTCCTGAATTGTTGCATATTGGATGAATACAGACTTCTACCTGTTGTAAAAAAATATGTTCGCTTATTAATTTCAAAATAAACTAAGAACTTTTATTAAGTGTGCAGATAAGCTGATCCCGTGATGAGGGTGGAGTGCAGTCTCTGAGCACTAGTTGTGCTAGAATTGCAGACGCATAAACAGTCATTACTGCCATGCTATTCTACAGTAACTTTGGTCATATTTGTTAAAATGCGAAATCAGGACGGCGCGGCGCCAAGATTTGACGAAAAACAAATGTAAGTTTTCTTATGAGGCTCCTGTTTCATTCCTAAAACATTACTTGCCTTATTGAAAAGGTTTCTGAATGCTTTGGGGAGATTTTAGGTCAATTTCAGGAAGGTTACTCACTTTTAGCTGGAGGTTTTCCTGTTTTTGCCAAATATATTACTAACAGAATTTGAGCTCATTAGCTGCCCGTTATTTTTTAGGAACGTCTTTGATTACACTACGGAACAAAAAAAATTAAAAAATCTGCGACACTTTGTTAATGGTTTTTGTAAACATTTGCATTAGACGTGCACAGTATGCATTTACTTTTTTTGGGTTGACTTTGGTTCATTAAAACGAAATAGAAGATATCAATGAAAAAATTTAAACTTCCTCTTAAAGACCTATTAATTCATTTATTAACTCTAAATTTTATTATTTTTCCACGTTTATAGGTAAAACAGTTTTACTAATTAGGTTTGAGATCTTGAAAATTTTACTTCGTGTCTTACTGTGAGTTTAAAAGTGATTTTGTCTGGAAAAATACGATTTCTTTACGTAAACGTTGTGTTAACCCCTACACTTGAAGATAGTGAATTTTTATTGAGCTAACAAGATTAATGTATACTAAATATTCCTGTTTCATATGTCTATGGGATAGTCGCTAAAAACCACATTGGATTCAAAAGGTCTGGCGTTTAAGTGAAAATATGGAAGTAGAAAAAGCAAGCGTGATTCATGAACCATCCCCCCCCCCCCGCCCCCGAGACGAGCCGAGAGAAGTCTTTCTACCATTTCATATTAAGCTTTGGGCTAACTAAACAGTTCGTCAAAGTCCTTGATAAGACAGGTGACTGTTTTAAATTTGTTAGAAAAAAAGATATGTAAGAAAGTTACCAAGGTCGATGGGATCGGCCACATGAAGGCTGACTTCTGTCGTACTTTAATGAGAGATTTTCCTGAGCAATACCATCACATAAAAGCTTGCAGAAAAATATTTCTGAAATTTTTGTTTCAATAATTTCATGAACACCATATCAATTTTTCGTTTTTATATCGTTCTGGTAAAGGATCTTAATAAAAATATGTTTTTAATACATATTGGTATTTTTATTTCTGTTTTCTCAGTGAAATAGCTAATAGTCTTTACCTCAAAAACTAGAGCCAATTTGACAAGTGTAATAATTTTCTAGTATTCAGCACACTTGTCTGATAAGGAATTAACTTTAAATTAGAATGCCGCAAAATGACTGTTCCCCAGTGTTATTTTTACAATGTCAGGCTGTCGTAATTATGACTGATTTTTAAGCAACGACGAATAATTTTTTGGGAATCATCAACTACGACGATGCGTTTTGCTACCATCGTGACTTGTCTGAACCGCACAGCAGACTTCTAAAAGGTACAGCAGAGAATTGCTATTTCGGTTGCTAACATGAGAAGGTTTTTGTTTCAATGTCATGTGACATTCCGACACCCCGCTAGATTCCAAACATTAAAATGCTTAATACCAACTTTTTGGCGAGAAATATTTTGAATAACTTGAGTTAACATGAAACGAATAATAACTGAGAATCGTCAATGACCTGTCACTTCAAGAGAAATGCAAGCACCTGTCATGTGACAACAAAGAAGGTGACAGGTCTCTACGAAGCTTCTTGCTCATAAATAATTCTCTGAGGTTTAAAACTGCGGTTCTCTGAGGCTAGGGCGGATCCAGCTTCTGGTTAAGGAGGGGGTCATTTTCGGAAAGGGGAGGGGGGTCAAAGTGCAATTTTTGTGCAAAAATGAGGGGTTTTGGCAATTTTTTCGTAATATAAGTTCCTAAAATGCAATTATTTGCTATATTTGGCCGGTTAAGGGAGGGGTCATGACTCCCCTCTGGATCCGCGCCTGCTCTGAGGAACGAAACAAAATTGGTTCAGTTGAGTTTAGCTTGAATTAAAGCATCAAATGAATACAATTTCGCGGACTGAGTTCTAAAAAAGGTCTCACTTGATGAGGTACAGTTGCTTAAAAATGAAATTGTTAAAATTTTCCCCAAAAACTTAAAATGAAGAAAAATTCATTTCATTCAATAATTATTTTTCTTTCTTCGTTTAACTAACATTCACTTTTCATCCTGTAGCTACTAATACATAGGATATGCATGCTCAATTGACAAATTATTTCTCAAACGGTAAGTGTTACAATAATTGTTTGAATAAAGCAGAAAACGACTATGTTATGAAAGGTATTTGCGTTAAATACAGTAATTAGTTTTGAAACAGTAATTTCTAACAATAATAACGTATATAAAAACTAATTGCATGTGCTTCAAAACCACTAATAAAACAAAAGTGGGTTCCCATCTCCCAAAATTTATCATTTCTATTGATTTACGACTTCCTTGTTTGAATTATTCATATCAGGTAAAAGGTAAAATGCTAATTCGGAGAAGACGGTTTATTTTATCGATATGGATTGTATTGATGATTCCGTATGAATTATATCGCGTGGGATTTATTTCACGATAATAAATGCAGATGTATTCTACACATAAATCATGATGAAAGTGGTGAGAATTTTCAGTTTTCTCCCTCACTCATTGTGATTATAAACTCTTTTCTAGGGCGGTTTGAAAATCTAAACAAAACACATTCAGAGGCAGGAGCGTTTCGAATTATGCGTTTTATTTATTCATAAACGTTTGATTGATGACTGTAATGATAAGATGAGAAGATCGATAAAGTTACTCTCGGAATACGCAGGCCATTGTTTTCCCTCCATCATCTGGTAGCGAAATTCCATTGAAGTGAAGTGAAGAAGTCATTTTTCTGAAAGTTTGCATCGCTCGTTGAGGCCTAAGAGAAGTGGAAGTCATTATACTAAAGATTAAATGATGAGTTGCAAAGATTAAAAATTCATCAGAGTTTGAAAGGAAAATGCATGAAAAATTCAAGCGCCTCCTGAAATGCAAGTTAACCAAACAGCTAACCTAACCCTCATGAGAAAACTATGGGGATCGATGGGTCTAAAACGAAAATGATTCCGTTCTTGATAGAACTCAGAAGTAGGATGATAACAAGGTGGTTCAAAATTTCTTGTTTCTGATTAGACCTGCAGATGATCGCAGTTCAATATGCGAATTTTATCCAATGCAAATATTTATTGCCAGCATTAAAGCAAATACAGTAAAAATTCAACTAAAATTCTTGTGACCACACACACTCTTCACTTCACACTCTCCAGGGTCCCCCGTACCTACCACAGCTTCGTGGTTTAACCGGGATAGGGCCCTGAAGAGCGCTCTGTTCTTAATTTTGAACCAGAACCTAGGGTCGAGCAAACCCTAGGGCCCAGCACCCCCAGAGGTATCGTTTCACTAGGAAGACTTTGTGACCACGACATTTTTAACGCCTCCCAGCCACCATTAATCAAGACGGTGGATCTTTGATCGGCTGGGATCGGAACCCGGGTCCCTCCGGACACGAGTCCGATGCCTTACCGATCGGGCCACCACGGCCCGACCACACACACTCTCCAGGATCCCCCGTACCTACAACGACACGTGGTTTAACCGGTTGAATGGGACCTGAAGAGAGCTCTAGTTTTTAATCCGGACGAGGAACCGAGCAATCTCTGGTCCAGTATCTAAAGAAATATTGATTTTGAGTGTGAACTTGGGGGATTTTGTGACCAAAAACATGTTTAGCGTGCCCCACTGCCCCAGTCCCATTAGTTAACACAGTGAAGGTTCAACCGACTAAGATCAAACCCTTGACCCTCTGGTTACGAGTCCGATTCCTTACCGATCAGGTGACCACGGCCTCTAATTCTCGTGAACCGTAGACCATCAAAGAATCCAGGAACATATGAGGTCAATATTTGTAAGCCGAAACGTGTAGTAAAGGATACGTAATAAAATCAATCGCACCTTCCTAAAAACATTGCTTGTCACCAACTCCCGTGAGCATACAGGAAGCAGTCCTATGCGGGTAGCTTCGAGCTCTCGACTTGGTGCACTCGTTCACCACATACTTTTAGTCTATCAGATGAGAGTTCAATAATATGCTCATATGTTCTGGCCATTTCTTTTTAATTAATTTATTTATTTATTTACTTATTTATTCATTTTATTTTATTTTATTTTTACTTTTTTGGAATTGTCTATGTTCCTATAATTTAATAGTGATATATTCGATTTTTCGATTCTTAAACAAACACACAAATTAAACAAAACAATGATGATCTTATTTTAATACTTTGCTAGCTATAGCATTAGATACATTTCAGCATTTGCTTGAAGTTTTGAGCGTCGATAATAAAATTAAGTTTTTCATCCCGATTTTTTTCGATCTCAGGACGCTTATCGATTTTGTTGGATGCTGCTGCACATTACATTTTCAGAAAAAAGTTAAAAAATTAGGTGCAGTATGTTAGAAAAGTGTATGGGCACTTTTCCTTGCATAATACTTGCATTTTGAGCAGAAGTCTCTCAAATAGAGACTATCTCTTAAAAGGGTAAAGCATTTTAAAAAATATTGCATTTAAACAATCGGTTTTCATAGAAACATTATTTCATAGATATATTGTTTCAAATCCCGACCTTTATGGAAAAGCGTTCAGTTGGTACTTTTAAAAAACATTTTATAAGCCGATTTACTCCAAAGCTGTAAAGTAAAAAACCATTGTTGCTGCAAGAATTCGGAAATTGCGGAACTCATTTTTTTATGGAATTGCCCAGACTCAATTTAAAAAACACGGTCTACCGTCATTAAGCCTTTATTGGAAGGCGTTTCGAAAGATTAGAATGCTGCCGTCTTCCAAGGAAAATTTATGCAAATGATGATGATCTTAGAAACTGGGTCGTCTTTGCGGCTTAACCTTCATGATCAAATAATAAGATTCGCAAGAAAGAGGAATCATTTTCCTCCTAAAATTTAGAAAACGTGAATGTTTAATGGAAACATTTTTGATTATGTTGGCGATTTTTCCCCCATAAGGTTTGGGGATTACAAGATTTATTTTTTAGTTCCTATGGAAGACTCATTAAATGTATTTGTTTGTTGCCTTCCTTCAAGAATTTGATAAATATGTGTTTTGTTTTTTGACTTTTATCGATACTCTTAAATAATGTAAATTACGAGTAGTCTAGGTTAGAGACATTTGCATACATTCATATGCAAAAACAGACTTGTAGAAGCTTTTGCAACTTGTAGCTTTTTCTTCGGGTTTTCAATAAATTTTTGGAAAAGTTTTAAATAGAGAAATAGCTGTCAATAATGATATTCATTTCATATAAATCAAATAGTTGGAACTTTTGAAGTTTTTTACGAAAGAATACACAAATTTATGCATTGCAATTTCTTCATATGCAGAAATACGTGTCAGAAACTTACAAAATACGTAATTGAATAAATTTTTATGATGTATCCTGTCATCACTTATTCCATCCATTAAAAATCCTGTCATCACTTATTTATTTCTCATTTGTTTAGTAAATTTCTAATTCAAGCGAGTATAACACACCAATTTCAAGTACGTTAAGTGCCATTTTTTTCAGGTGCGTTATTTGCTCTTTTTTCTGCTTATTTCATTCATTCAAAATTTTGCATCATTCACGGTTCGCCATCATGAAGAACAATTCCCACGGAAAATTACTTTTACTCTACTGAAGACAGAACATTTTTGCATTAACTTTTCATGTGTGAAGTAACATTCAAAGTTTTGCATCATTCATAGTAGCTTATCCAAAATGAACGTTTTCAGTCAAAAACATGAAATAAATGTATTTGAAAACTAAGAAACAAAACATCACGTGCTTTTTGAAAAAAAAACTCTTCAACACTCCATCGCAATAAATTGTATTACACCATCAGGATGACTTTCCCAATTACACGTTTCCCTTTTCATTCTGTGCATTCAGAAATATTTGCACGTTAGACTCATGTTTTACTTTGCATATTCAAAAGCTGCTATTAAAACCTCCAGGTTTGTCAAACTCACATACATTATTTTACATTAATGTATATATTTTATGCCTAAATAGTCTGAAATTCATCTAACTAAAGACGAAAAAAGAAGGTAAACATTCAAAAACTATTTAAAAGAAGTACAAGTGCTGATGAGCTTTCAGTGCACCCGTAAAAATTAAAGATGTCTAAGTAAGCATCCTTAAACGTACTTCTGGATTATTCGTTTGTCTTTTGTTCTGTTTTTTATCTTGCTGAGGACAATTGATAGGCTAACTTTCTTCTTTATTTTGAATAAGAAAATTGTCCAAATAGAAGAATGAACTAAAATTTCAGTAGGAGTATTTTTGATTTTCGTGTACATTAGCTGAATTATAACTGTTAGTTATTTCTGTTACTCGTATATGTATCGTGAAGCTTCGTTGTCCCCGACAAATATAACATTACGAAGAGCTTATAGCGAAAAAAATTATCTTTCAAAATATTCAATCCCTAATAGTAAGTCATCTAATAAAAAGTAATTGAATCAAGCATTATGTCATGTGAGTTTATTCACTGGAATTGAAGCTATGAAAACAAAAACAGCCACACAAAAAATAACAAGTTCCGCCAATCTCCATTTTCTTGCCTAAAGGAGGAGCCCTAGTAATTCTGAAGCACTTGTGCGTAATTTCTATTGGAAATTTGAGTCAAGTAAGAGATTGTATTTTTTGATGTCCACAGTCGGAAAAAACGCCGTTATATTTGAAATCAGTCACAAAACTGCCCTGCCTTGAAATATTCTCATCAAAGTTTTCAACCAAAAAAAAAAAAAAAAAAATATATTATATATATATATATATATATAATATATATATATATATATATATATATATATATATATATATATATATATATATATAATATATATAGATATATAATATTATATTAATATCTATATATATATGGGCGATTCTCTGTAAACTCGTCATTTTTCACACGAAATCTGTCCGGGCATGGTTTTTTGAAATGTTCGTATAATTATAATACTATTGCTCAGAAAATGAATCTATTACTTTGGTTTGAAAGAGGGCCAATTGAAGTTTGTGTTTTTCTGATAAATCATGATAGGGGGTAAGTCCCCTTCCTAGTATAACTAGGCAGGGGACTGTGCCAGGTGACTGTGTTTTTGCTCTTTGTTGCGTAATATCTGCAAAACTATTGGAACATAATTAGTTACGAGACTACCTATAAATTTAGGCACAAATCGTGGACATAATAACTAATATGTTTCATAATTAAACTAATTGACATTAATAAAATCACTTCCCAGAGGACTGTTTTCGCAACGACCCTGATGCATACTTTCATCACAAATGTGGCTCTCAAACTAAGCAAAGTAGCGTTTCAACACCGTTCTCATCGATTTCGGCAAATTCACACTGATTACTTTAAACTTCATGCCAAAAAGAATTTGCAAAAGTTATAGATTTTTCGTATTACAGCTTTGAATTTGTTGGAGGGGACTGTTTGAAAAAACTCCGGACAGAATTTACATGACAATTTTAAGTTTTAGAAATACGTAATTATACCTTATTTCATAAGAAAAATATAGCTTCATTATTCTATTTTTAGATATTAATTGCCAAATTTATGCAGTGTTAATAGGTTTTTTGAAATACTATCTTTAACAGTTAGACTATGGGATTGGGACAGCCAGGGGACTGTGTTTTTGGCGCTTAGATAATTTCTAGAAAAAAAAATTAAATAGTTACCGCTCCAAATACAATTGGGCTACAAAGTATTAATGCTTTACTTGTATTAAGAGCAATAATTACTTTATTACACTTTATTATTTTTAAAATACTCGGTTCAGACAGCGAATTACCAGTTTACAGAGAATCGCCCATATGCTAGTAAATTGGAACAAAATACAGTACACTCCCCATTACCCGCGGAATTGGTTGGCAGGGGTATCGCGAATAACGAAAATCATGAATAATCCATCAAAAGCATAAAATAATAGGTTAAGAAGATGAAAAATGTCTTTTGCTTAAAAATAAGAGCATTACACTTAAAACGTGATATGTACAAACAGTGACGATAGATACAGCATAAAAAAAATATTTTTATTTGAAGTTCGCAAGCATATAAAATCTATAAAAAGAATTGGTACTTACGATAACGCCCAGGTAAAATAATTTATGGGATGAAGTACGCAGCATTCTAGGGTAAGAAATGTTGAGAAAGCAAACTAAAAAAAAGGGACAATCTGGGACAAATGGATTTTAGACTTGTGTTTTTAAAGAAAAATTTTTGCTCTACATGATTAAAGTAACTAAGAGGTTTTTTTTTTCCGAGACCCTCGCTGATAATCGAGAGTTTACTGTATGAAAGAACAAAGAATGTTTAGTTTGAGTTCACACTAGGGATGCACCGATTAATCGGCAGTACCGATTAATCGGCCAAAATCGGCCACTTTGCCGATTATTAATAATCGGCAAAATCGGGCCGATTAATCGGCTGAAAAATATTTTTCAGATAATATTCTTTAAAATATACTTTCACTAGGAAACTATGATGAATAATTTTATTAACAGTAATAATAATAATCCTCACAGTTGATATAAAGTTTTTTTAATTAATTCTCCTACTTTGAATAAACATACATAGACAATGATGCAACATTTTTCATGTGGCGATAGTTTTCTCCTTAGTACAGTGATTTCAGATGACCTCTAATTTTCAAAGAATAAAAGTATTGAATTAAATTGCTACTAATTACTAAAATATATAAATTAAAAGCACTCCTAAATTGGAGTATTCACCACACACTCCTCCTCCCCTCCTTTTTATATAAATTTTTATTTCCAATTTACATAACTAACAATGTGTTAATAATATTATTGACACTAATATGAAAATTGGTTCTAAGAAATTTGATAAAATATTGAAATTATTTTAGGAAAATGGAAATAAAAATCTTCTCCCGGAAATAAATTACTTATTATTTCTAAACTTGGAATTGTATAAGAGATAAAAAACCAGGGTTGGCTTTTTCCCGTCCAAAACTTGTTTTTCCCACCCCACCGGGAAAAACTGGTAAATACCGGGAAAAACTGGTAAATACCGGAAAAAACTGGTAAATACTAGGAAATGACAATCTGTAAACTGGATTTTTCTGTCTGATGTGTAAAATTAAAGTTAGAAATATATTGTTTTTATACAAATTTTCATTAGGTTTAAAGTTATTCGGCAGAAAAAAGACATAATAAAATAGGAATTATTGCAAAAAGCCATAAAATTTGCTCATAAAGCTGTTTTATAATAATTAATTTCCACAATTTTTGGAACACAATGAATTAAAATTATTAAACTTAAAAATATCAGTGTCATCAAGAGAAGCAATAAATAATTTGTGTTCAAATTTAAATAAAAATTTTATTACTTTTTACGTTGACCTTTTAAACACATTTTTTTTTACAATTTTGATTTGTTGTAAGGTATAATATTTACAAAATGGATGTAGAACTCATTCCACATTTCAGCAAAATGAAATCAAGCTTTGATAAAGCAATAAAGTCCATTTTTTGGCACACCTGATGAATCCAAAATCTAAAGGTGAAAAGTTATCACAAGATCAGGAGGAATCTGATCGTGCACTTTGGTTGAGGAATTTATGTAAAACCGGAATAGATGCAGAATTTCTTCAATTAATGGAACATCTTCAGGGATGTCCTGCATTATCAGCATCTCTGGAGCGTATTTTTTCTCATTTTTTTTTCATCCAAAACAAGAATAGAAATAGACTGGGTTTATAAGAAGCCTGTAAATTACTATTTTGTTACATGATGCTAAAATCCAATGTGTAAGGGGGAGATGAAGAATACGAATACGATTGGTAAATGTTTGGGATTCTGTGTGGTATGTAAATATTCAAATAAATGTACTCCATTGTTCGATTTTGTAAATCTTCTTTTTTTCAAAAAAATCTTTCAAGCTATTTACTTAGAACTCAATTTTGACATTTTTAAAGATAGTTTTGAATTTATGTTTTAAATAATCAGTTTTTCCCATGTGAGAAAAACATAGTATTTCCCAGGACGGTAAATACCGGTTTTTACCATGGTATTTACCGAGGGTGGGAAAGACTTTGCCAACCCTGTAAAAAACAGTGATGGTAAATTGGTAGTTGAAAAATAATTATCCTTATCATTAATCGGCTCAGCCGATTAATCGGTAATTGGTAATCGGCCAATTTGCTTATCGGTGCATCCCTAGTTCACACCTATTGCAAAGATATAATGATCGGAGGTTTTTTTTTTTTTTGTTAATACATCAAATTATCCTTGCCCCCAAGTGCAATAATACCGAAGCTGACTCATATAGCTTACTTTTTTGTTCAGTGTCACAAACTGGAAATCATTAGTCAAAATTACAAATTTGAAACGAAATATTCTGATATTGGTTTTTGGAAAACATGTGAATTTCGCATTTGCTAAACAAGCATAGGTTAATGATAAAAACAGTTTTTGGGTTCGCAAAATTAACTTTTCTTTTTTCTGACATTTAGAGAAATTTTAAATACTTTAAAATTTTATCTATATTCATCATCTTCGTGTGAGGTTCGTCCCTTAGATTAGGCGTCCTTTAGGCCGACATAATGCAAAATATTATGTGCTAATAATTATTTTAATCCAAAGCTTATGCTGCTGTGCAACCCCCAAGTTAGTTTCTGGAAGCCTCAGAGTTGTTACAATATTAACAAATTCCCTAAAGTAGTTTCTGCTCAAGAGACCACTTGTTTGGAGATGAATAGTAGGTAGAAATTTACAATTAATTATAACGTTGGTTGATTCATCTTCATTATTCGAGTGTTCTAAGGGTGCTTCACCGAGATAATGCTTGATTGTGATAAACCGTTTGATCATGAATATCTTCCAGAAGGTCGTTGTGAAACATGTAACCTTAAT
>JAXGGA010013242.1:0-35912 GCA_038373865.1 Uloborus plumipes | reverse complement strand
AAATAAAAACGATTAAAAGGTATAGTTTTCTGTGAGGAGTCTGAAAAGAGGTGATCTATAAAAAGATCGCTGGACGGTAGCAGGTTAATCCCTAATAATAACTAAAATTAAGCTAAGCGCTACAAAATATTAGTGCATATCAAAGATTTTGGTTGCATGATTCAATAATGAAGTTTCAGTATTCTTCGGATTGCGGAGCTTGTGTTTTATCGTGGCTTGTGTTTTACAGTTTTAAAATCTTGTTTCGGGTACTTCATAAATGTGGATAATGCGAAAACTTGTAAACTGAGATAAGTGTTGTTATAAATGCCGAAGTACATAAATTCATTCTTTTTCATCTTTTGAATCCAAAAAAACTTAAAAGTAAGGTTTAGAATTCCTTTAAAGTTTTAAATTGTATATGAATTGTATACGAGTACTTTTCTTACATGGTCGTAATGCATTCCGAAGATGACAAGTGTTGAATACGAGTTGAAAACGAAAAATGGGACACATTATAAGTTAAATCAGGGACGTCATTTCAAGTTTTTCCGGGGGGGGGGGGCAAAGGTTAAAAACACAATGCAATTTTACCAGAAAACTACAAAAACCGCGCCCACTTATATGCAAATACAATGATTTCTCAAAGTCAGGGGGGGGAGGGGGCAATTGACCCCCCTGCCCCCCCCCAAATGACGGGCCTGAGTTAAATGCTTAAAAAATTTTGGATGAAGAAAATAGTTCGAGTTGCTTCTATCGCTTATTCACATTTTAAATGGTTTCTAATAAAGTAAAAAGTAACTGCTGCTACTTTTGAATTAGTTTCTGAGGAATGAGACTTACTATTACTTTGAGAAGATTTCTCAGTTTCAATAATAATTATTCCGTCCCATGAGGTTAATTTAGAAACTAAACAACCTTAATCTATTTCGTGGAATTTTTTTTTTATACGTAATGATCTCAGTATTCATTACGTGAATTTGAGCATTTGCACTATTTCTCACGTTTCTACCTATTCTCAGGTAGCACAAATAACCTTTCAACGTTTTATAAACGTTTTTAAGCGGTTGTCACAACGTTAATAACCATTTTACAACCTTTAAAAAACGAAGTGTGCTACTTGGGATTGTAGGTCGAAAGAAATCTCATATACAATTCAAAATAACACATGATAAAGAAAATAAGATATTTCAATTACAATTTATTTAATATATGTTTAGTGAAAATATCATTGTTTAAGTCTTAATATTGAAGGTTTTATTTTAAGCAATAATACGAGGGTGGTCCCATAAGTACCCGGCCTGACTGAGAAATGGCGGGAGTTGTTTGATAAACACCACTGTATTAGAAATTCTGCCACCTATAAAGCATATGTTTTAAACTAGATGACGCAATGTTGTTTAGTTTTTATTTGGTAACCATCAATAGTGAACGTTGTCAGCAACTTTGTGAAAACTTGAGAAAGTTAGTCATCGGTATGTGATACAATACTTTTATTTGAAATTCTTCAACCCAACAAATATAAAAGCTGAACTGGATTCTACTCTAGGTTACTGTTATCTCTTTTCAGCCACTAATAATACAGTATAAAAAATTGCGCTTTAGGCAACTGTTGTACAAGCTATAAAATACATTATTTTTAATAGTTGCTAGTATTTTTTTGGTAGTATGTATTAGTCATTGTCCCTACTTAAGTAGCTGTATTTAATGGCTCAAGAATTTTGTAAGGGTCATTCTACAAACCCTTTAGAACTTAAATATTATTTTTGTTTTCAAAAACGCTTTTTTTTAAATTGCTATGTTCAATAGTGAATGATTTCTTCATACACTTTTGCTACTTTAATATTTTTTACTCATTATAAATATCATTCTAAAAAAAAAAACTAATCATTGCTCCATCTCTATTTTTATAGCTATAGTACTGAAATAGAAATTTTGTAGAAAAAAAAGACTCTCTAATTAATACCGATAGAGTGATCAGATCAAATTTCAAACTAATAATGTAAAGCTCGTTTGAAATTTCTAATGTTGTTTTTTAAATCCTCTCTTCTTTCCCCAAAGTAATCCAATATTTAGATGCCAATTTCTGTACAACTGAAGATCAAAATACCCCTTTAGTTCATATCATTATTATTGTCTTCTTATTTCTCGTTTTGTGATGCCAAACACAGTGACGTCAAATAACGAGAAGCCAGAAGGAAAATTGGAGTTCAAAGGATAAAATATTATTTTTATTTTCAATCGAATTTCGCAGAATTGCTCTTTTATTTCAAATACATACTGCAAAACTTTATGAAAAATACATAAAAAAGTAATAATAGCCATGAAGTTTATTGTTAGTTTTAGAAACGCATAAATATTATCGTTTTTCCTGATGTATATATATTTTTTTGACGCACACTTTTGTTTTTCATTTGTATTTTTTTCGTTCCAAAAAACAATAATAATTAAATTTTTTAGAAACATCTCATTTAAATACTGCAGTTGAGCACATTTCTTACTGCATGCATTATTATTGTGCTGATTGCTGTAATACCTTTTCCCGAAGTCTGTACTGTAAAATTTGATTTTCAAATTAATTTACTTTTTGAAATGTATATAAAGACATATCTACAAAGTTACAAACATCTCCTGATATTTTCTGGAAATGACAGCTATACCGTCCAACGTCAAAACAATATCAGGCTCAATGTAAATTCAATGAACCATTAACGTTCGCGATGGATAAGAAAATAAATTAATTCTGGCTCCCATTTGCTGCTGAAATGAAATCTAATGAAGTGAAAAATGAGATGGTTTACCGATTTTGTATTATGATAGAAAAATCCTTTTCAGATCACTTTTTCTGACGAGTTTTTACTCGAAAATGTGCATTAAAAAATATTTTTCGCAAATATTTTTTTAAAGCGAATGACTTCGACTAATTGCTCATTCATTATCAAGTTCTAACCCTTAATTAGCAGCACTATGAATAATAAAACATTGTTATGTATTATTAAACCATTTTTTGAGATGTAATAACAACCCCTTTTTGTGATGTAATAATAACCCCATTTATGCTGCAATTGTGTTTGGTAACCTATTGTATGATAACCCGTTCATAAAAAAATTAAAACAAGTCATGCTTGTAGAAGCTTAGCTGCATCTGTTTTTTTTTTTTTTTTTTTAATTTCATGAGTTTTATGACATTACACATGAAGCTGGGAAAATGCTGTTTCATGACTGGCAATCTGTGTCCAGTAGGGTGTTGGATAAATGAAAGCATGGTGTAATAAAACAAGTTTTTTTACCACATGAATGTAGTAATTTTTACTATAAATTCAACTATTGAACCAGCATACTTTTTTAAAGACTTAAGGAGACAAATACATACTCGCAAACCGCTTTTAAACAAAAAACCATCTTAAAATAGCTAAGTTCTGATATTTTCACATATTTGACAAGGAATATTTATCTGTTTAGCTTTCTACATTTATTAAACTTGTTTACCGAAAAAATAGAGATACTTTTAAAACTTGAGTACTACGTTGTGTCATTATATACTAAAAAAATCAGTTCGTTTCAATTGCTATTTCATTCAATTTTGAAACAGCACTCGAGCTCTAAATATCTTAACTTTAATGGAGAATTATTATGTTATTTTGGCAGAAAAATTACGAACAAAAATTTGATAATAAGTGTCTTAAATCCAAGAAATGACTGCTCTTGCAAATGAATTATTTAATGCAACATTAAAAACTAAACACTTTAAGTAATTTTGTATCGTTATCGGGAAGATCATCTTAAAAACTCTTCAACTTAATAACCATTCTTTAAGTTAATTATCAAAATTTTAAGCAGTATCATTAAGGCCAATGTATAAGAGCAGTTAAAAAGCAGAATGCATACGCAAGAAATGCAGATTGAGGTTTTAAGTGAAATAATAATAAAAAGTGGGCTTTCGCTACAAGTATGTTTGCTCACTTTATGTCCTTTACTTAAAAATCTCAATTCTATTTTCTAAAATCTTCTGAGACAGCAGCAATTTTAATCATTCAAATACATATTTTTTACTTTTGCAAATGATTGGCCACTCATTTAAAGTAAAATGAACCACATTTTTTTTTTCAAAAAAAGTCATCTGACTGTTTCATCCTTTTGCATAAGTGTTGCAAATTTAACATGTCATTTAGCCAAAGGACAAAATTAATTGAATGTTTTATTAAAATCTCGCCGAGTTTTATGAGAGTCTCATAAGGGTTATTATTTCACATTTATTTTCTTATTTGAATTCAATTTGAATTTTGTACCTTCAAGCACACTTTGCTTAGAATGTCTGGAAATGTAAGTTCTAAAAAGTATTGTTGTTAAAGATGTTTATTACAAAAGTGTGTGTCAAGAGATGTAAGTTAATTTTATTTGTCAAGATGTTAGTAATTTATTTTTCTGAGTTTTATATTTATTAGTTAATGATCCTTGAACCACCGTTTAGAGTAGAGTTATGCCAGGTTTTAACGCTGTTGTCTTTTTTCAAAGCCAGTACAAACAGTAAGCACTGCTAAATAGAGGAAACATAATTCTGGCTAATGAAAAGTGCTTTCTGTTATACACTTAAAATATTACAATGGAAGGACATGCGCGATGATATGCGAAAATTGATCAATCCATCAAGTAGTAACGTCTACTAAATTGAACTCAAAGTTCACCAACGAGCCCAGTTTCTTGAAAGTTGGTTGACATTTTATTCACTAGATAGACATAGTATTACAGAACTTGACTCAAAAACCACTGTTTGCATCAAAAAGTATATTAGTTTAGCAATTAACTTATATGTGAATAACTATTTCTTTACATTTTCGTTGGTTATTTAATTTTTTCCAAAACAGCTGCCAATCCCAACGATGAAGAATGTATAACTGATTTCTTGAGCCATAGTAATTCATAAAGATAAACGCATGGAAAAAACAGAATGCTGATGTAAATGGACATCAAAATTTGTTGTAGTTTTTGCGTTAACTTCTGCTTTTTCTCGATTATATTTTTTTTAACCGTTTTTAAAGTCTTTGGTTAATCCTTTTACATTTCAATAATTGCAGCTGAAGTAATCTTCACAGGGGTTCTAAACCTTTGGGGCGTTCCCATAGGGAGGCGGGAATGTTTACAGAAAAAAGAGTAAAAAGCTAACTTGACTAGAATTGCTTAATTTAACGTTTACTTGAAATATGTTGGACGTGCCGATCAAAGATCCACCGTCTTGATTAATGGTGGCTGGGAGGCGTTAAAAATATCGTGGTCACAAAGTCCCTCAAGTGAAACGATACTTCTGGGGGTGCTGGGCCTAGGGTTTGCTCGACCCTAGGTTCTGGTTCAAAATTAAGAACACAGCGCTCTTCAGGGCCCTATTCCGGTTAAACCACGAAGCCGTGGTAGGTAAGGGGGACCCTGGAGTGTGAAATGAAATGAAATATGTTGGACGTATCTGCCTTTTTAAAATGTTTATAGTAGAGTTCCCGTTCAAATCCCTGCAAAGTTAGATAAATTCCTTTTTTTTAAATATTTTAATGATCAACTAAAAGTGTGAAAATTTAGTGATCAATTGATCACTAAATGCCACTTACTTGTCAGTAGATATCATCTTGTCATTCAGAAGATATCAGTAGAAATGAACTTCTTTTGGCCAGTAATTAAAGAAGCACAGAAGGAAATTCTTAAAAGTGTACGTTA
This sequence comes from Uloborus plumipes, assembly GCA_038373865.1. Lineage (NCBI taxonomy): Eukaryota > Metazoa > Arthropoda > Arachnida > Araneae > Uloboridae > Uloborus > Uloborus plumipes. Next base: position 30,230 of record JAXGGA010013242.1, on the reverse strand, counting down.
AAAACGTATTAATTTCCAAAAAAACGGTACGTTATGCACTATAAACGCTTGGTGAGTTTTAGTATAAGCGATGAGATACCCCACCTTTCATTACTGCAGTTTGTACCATAAAGAACGTGTTATTTCAATCAAGCATAACTTAAAAGAAATAATAGTAACATACTTGTAAAATAGAAACTTACATGTATGCTACTTTTATTTGCTACATAAAACTTTATGGGAGTTAACACTTTCTAAAAATTAATTAAAAGCAACTTTCAGTGCAAAAAGGAGAGCAAAGAAAAGTGAAAGACATAAAGAAATGTGATCAGTTTTGGAAGAAGCAATCTCCCAAACTTGTTTTTCTTCCATTAAGTTTATTGCTATCACCTGATCAACAAAACTCACTAGCTCCTTGTCGAAGAAAGTTAAAACAGAGGCATTACATGTATGGTTACCGAATTATCTAACACATAAACTTAATTGACAGAAAAGTCTATATCTTTACCACTTCAGTTTAGTTTGGTTTCGTGTCTAGCATTTCAATTGAAAACAGTTCAAGTTCACAATATAGTGAATGGTGCTTTATTATGCTTTAGCATACTTTTGATGATGGAAGTTTTATATCGTTTCATGTATTTGTACTTTTTATATAAAATGCACATAAAAATATAATTTAAAACAATGTCGGTATCGAGCAAATTTGGACGTACATTTAAACTTCTTGAATGCATACATTTGCTCCTTTTTTAAGAACACTTTGAATCACACAATATCGCATATTATCACACAATATTTGCATATATATATATATAGTTGTCAAAACACTTTTACGAACACTTGTTTGGAGCATCAGACATTTTTAACACTTTTGGAAAGGCAACGAAGATTTTTTTTTTGACACTGATACTTGAGCCAACCATAAGAAGATTTTACAGTATAATCATTAGGAAATTTTTTTACAGTATTTATGAAATACTCTTTTACTAGACCATCATTATTTGCTGTGAATTCAAAACTGTAAAAAATGAATGTTGTTTTTACAGTATAATACAGCTAATTTTATAGTAAAAAACTGTAAAAATTTCTAATTTTACAGTAATAAACTGTAAACTTGCTCCTATTACAGTATTAAACTGTAAAATTACTAATATAACAGTTTATTACATTGCCTTTTACAGTTTTAAACTGGAACCTCTGCTGCCAGTATTATACTGTTGCTTTTACAGTATATTACAGCTAAATTTTACGGCAATAAACCGTAAAATTACCACCTTAGAGTAAGAAACTGTAAGTTGCTAGTTTTGCAGTTTATTACTGTGTATTTTACAGTTTTAAATTGGCACCTCGAATGCCAGCATTATACTGTAAAACAACGGTTCATTTTTTGCAGTGTAGAGAAATATCGGGATTTCAGAGAGGGAAGTGATATATCGACTTGCTTAAAAATATTCTTGCTTAAAAATGCTGTTGATTCGAAAAAAATATCTGTGTGTTGTTAGGAGTTCGTTAAATTTGAATAACTTTCTAATAATCGTCTCAGGTAATGCTTGTCGTTTCTGTGAACATATGCAGAAATGATATTTTCCCACAATTCTCCAAACGTATCAATAATGATCACAGAAACGAAATTTTATTTGATTTAACTAGGAGTTACTATTTGTGCGAAGGGTGAAAAGAAAATGCGGATGAAAATAGACGTCAAAGTTTGTTGGAGTTCTTTTTGGGAAAAACTCAACTTCTGTTTTTTCTCGATAGTGTTTTTTTTTATTTTTACCGTTTTCAAGGTCTTTAGTAAATACTTTTAACTTTCAAGGAATATCATTTGTTTATATTAAGAATATATTTTTTTCTCTCTCATAATTTGTTTCGCATTTGGTTACCCAAAGGATCGTTTCAGAAGATGCTAATAAAAATTGTAGTAGTGTGAAATAAGTGCAGGGGAGATTTGAGTCGTATTGTACGGTTGGTATTAGACAACAGCACTTGTTAATTATTTAAGCAGCTTTCATAACCCCTTAGTAACTAGATGGTTCTCCAGAATCTAAGAAGCTCGCTTTCTTCCCTCTCACTCAGTTGGTCCTTTTTTTTTCTTTTCCTTTTTTTATTAACAATAGGGATATTAGTTATTTAATCGTGTTTCATCCACCATGGTGTTAAGTTTAACTCAGAGCTACATCTATCTGCATTGGTTTAATTTTTTCTTTAAGTTCACGAATAGAAACTTAGTTTATAATATTTATTTTTTTAATTGCTATTTTATCTAAAACTATTGTGTAGTTTATGTTTACTCCGGGTGCTATTATTCGGTTGTCATCGGATATTTGGCTATTCGGCTGGTAACGGAGACATGCTGTTTAAATCGTCACTGCTACCAAAGGGTTTGGGTTGGGTTTTATGTATTCGTGGAAAAGAGTTTGAGACACATGAAAAGACTTCTTGTAAAAGCTTTAGAAAAAATCGGACGCAAAAAATGTCTATTCTAAAAGCCAGTAAGGTTGAGGGAACGCAAGTCTCAAAGGCGTCTCATTTTATAAATGCAACATGCGAATGAATATTGTTAAAAGAATTATATTTTGTGATTAGTATATTTAAAACATTCCCAACTGTTACTCATTTTTATGACAAACAGTTCCTGTACAGGAACATTATTCTAAGATATGCTTTGGAATGTGTTTAATAAAGGAATAAAGTCGCACATAAACTGTATTAGATTATATTTTTTCAAAGCCAAAAATTAGGTTAAAGCGTAAAATTCTTACCTTTTCGATATCGCTCGAATCTTTCCGATGTCCTCAAACATCCTGAGAAAAATATGCAGCCGAAATAGCTTAATGCATTCCTATACTTTTTTCCGCTATGAAATTTTATCGTCAATTCTGCAATGTAACACCTAGTTAAAGTTTTCTAGCAAATCACCAACAGTGATTCACCACAATTTCCTAACAATAACCATGCATGATAAAAGTACGTAAGCGTATGACTCACAATGATGTCTAAACTCTAAAAGAAAGCACACACACTCTAAAAGAAAGCATATTCACAATTGGCAGAAAAGAGAAACCAGCAAAAGTCAAGAATTATTGTGTTAATTTACAAAACTTTCGTTGCTCCGTCGCCAAGGTGCTCCGTCGCCAAGTCCCATAAAGTTCACTTAACGGGAATTATTACTATCTGAACATTCTATCAAAACACAATCAGTTTTATGGAAAAGCAAAAGATCAATTTCGTAAAAGCATTTTACAAAAATATATGTATCAGAAATATTTTAAACATTTAAACAGGTCCTATATTTTAAAGTACTTTGTTTCCATTATTAGATTACAGAATTTTCATATTGCACAGAGTGCATCATGAACTTGGCCATGAGAAAAAAATGTTTGCGAGTTGGGAATATTACATTGGGGAACATAATATATAAATTTTACTCTCTCAAAGCTGAATGCTACATTAGTAAGATTATTGTGGTTGATGTATGATGTTTTGTGTCCTTGTAACACAAGAACATACATTGTAGAGGACACTGGAGCTGGTTGTGACAGTGGTAGGGTGCTATAGCGGCAACTATTGGTAAATAAAGCAAAACCTTAATAAAATTGAAAATGTACAAATAACCATACAAACGGCCAGTATTTACCATGCACTAGTGACGATATCAATTTCGTCAGCTAAGTAAAGAAGAAGGTACTGTAAAACTGCATTTTGGTAACCTATTCATTTTTAGTATTATTGGTACTGTGAAAGTGTGGAAACTTGGAACGGAAACATTGACGGAGGTAAGTAAGAAAAAACTTCAAGAAAAAGAAAAAAAAAAGGGGGGGGGAGAAAAAGAAAATAAACAACGGAAAAGATTATGTGTACTTAAAAATAACGAAATACTTGTTCAAAGAGAAATTAGGAGGAGCATCAATTTAAATCCTTTACAGTCGTTTAAGAATATGCTAAAACTTAAATTGAACACTTCGGCGTATAAATTATTCTAGTAAAAATACGAAAAAAATTCCCTGACATCACAACATGTAACTTCAATACCCCCTTTTAGCTTCTGTAATATAAGAATTTTTTTCAATTAGAGTATCTGCCGCTTTTGTTCCATTTGTCAATTAAAAGGTGTTTTGTATACATGAAAAAAAACGCGAAAGTTTCTGCCCCCCCCCGGCCATTTTACAAATGTAAACAGTACCTCAATCGAACCTGATTTCAGTGTTAGTTTTGCCTATACTTTTAATCGCTTAATATGCTTTCAATCACATGTAAAACTTGTGATTTATCGTGTTTGCAAGCAAAAGTAAATAATATATTGTTTTTTTACCTCCTCTTAACACTTCATTTTTACACATTTTAGCGTTTCATAATGAGCATAGACCTCTCTTTCAATATGCACAATGCACATGGTTAATATAAAAAATAATTATTGGCCTTACACTGCAAAAAAATAAGCTGTTGTTTTTACAGTAAAATACTGGCAGCCTAAGTTTCCAATTCAAAGCTAAAATGCGCACTAATAGACTGTAAAACTAGCAATTTTACAGTTTCTTATAGTAAAGTAAGAAATTTTACAGTTCATTGCCGTAAAATTTAGCTGTATTATACTGTAAAAACAGTAGTATAATACTGGGAGTAAAAGTTCCAGTTTAAAACTGCAAAATGCACTGTAATGAACTGTAAAATTATAAACTTTACAGTTTATCACTGTAAAAATTAGCAATTTTACAGTTTAGTACTGTAAAATTAGCAATTTTAGTTTAGTACTGTAAAATAAGAAAGTTTACAGTTTATTACTAAAAAAATAGCTGCATTATACTTCAATAAAAACAACATTCATTTTTTACAGTGTAGAATAACTATTTCACAAATATACTGCATCACATACAAAGTCACAAATAATGTTTAGTACAATAACGCAGTTCTTACAGTTAAGTTATATATGTATCGAAAAATATCTATCGAAAACACAGAAACAAGTGCAAAGCAAAGAAAAGGAATCGATTTCGGAAGAAATATTCTTACTGTGTTTTCTTTCCATTAAATTTATTGCCACAGTTTGACCACTGACAATTACTAGTTCTTTCTAAAAAGAAAGTTAAAGCTAAACCATTGCATGTACAAAAAACGAATCAACTTCCTATATCCACATAAACTTAATTGACAGGAAATTTTATATCTTTAGGACTCTTTCTTTTCGGTTCTGTTTACCGTACGTCTAAACTTTTACTCCAGCGTTTTTCCTACCACATAATTATTTTTTTTTTCTTTAATGTTAGATGTAGGTTATATGTTTTGTAACTTCCGTCGCTTTTTATGAACTTGAGCATTCGCCTTTTTTTCATGACATAGATTTAATACTCGTAAAAATTAATCTTAAGGGAAAGTCCACTTTAAAAAATAGATGTTGTTCTTACAGTTAAACACAACTAATTGTATAGTAAAGAACTAAAAATCGCTAATTTTACATCAATTAACTGTAAAATTTCTAATTTTTTACTAATAAACTGTAAAATTTCTAATATTTTACTAATAAACTGTAAAATTGCTGCTTTACAGCAATAAACTGTACATGCTAACTTTAGTTTATTACTGTGCATTTTAGTTTTAAATTGGATCCTTTGCTGCCAGTATTACACTGTTGTTTTGACAGTATAATACAGCTAATTTGGTGGTAAAAAAAGTAAAATTGTGGTAATAAAGTGTAAAATTGCTACTGTTACAGTTTATTAATGTGCATTTTACAGGTTCAAACTGGAACCTCTGCAGTCAGTTTTTATACTGTAAAAACAGCACTTAAGTTTTTGCAATGTAGCAGATAGTTGGTCTGAATATTTTTACTTAAAATATTTACAGATATTTATATGTTTTGTGTCTATTCTGTACTTAAATGTAATGATGCATGTTTGTTTAATTTAAAGTGCTCGAACATTATAGCTCTGCAGCTACTTTGAAATGAATAAATACTTTTGTGTAACAAAGTAACTATTAAACAACCAAAACAAAGCACAAGCATTGGATGATTTTGCTTCTTGAAAAAATGCCCTTTTTTGCAATATTTATGCTTTGATGACTTTGTTGTTTTATGTTTCTTGTACTTATTGCTTTGTATTCATAAACATGTCTTAAAGTATGAAAAAAAGTACTAAACAAACTATGATGTGCACTCGCCATTGGAGCGGAAGGGGGTTGGTTTGCTAGTCTCGGGAAATTTAAACTAATTGCCTGCTGGCCATAGAGTTTGGAGAGCTCTGCGTTAGATGAAGGAATTTGATTGCAATATGCAGAGCATCAGTCGATGAATTACAAGTAGTTCATACTATTTATACATAAATAAAAAGCTTAAAAAGTGCATGAATAAATAAATATTACTTTCTTGCAGGTTTGTTTTCCATAAATAGTAACGATACTTGTTAAAAATGTACTAAACTTTACAACATTAATATAGTTTCCCCATCGTAAATTTAAAACAAGAGTTATACTCAACGCCAGTCAAACTATAATCAAAAAGCAATATTTGTATCTAGAAAATATTCAAAACTCTTTGAGAATTTATTCAGATACACATTTATAAACTTTTTTATTTGGATTGATCAGAAAAAAATCAATGAACGAACCTTTCTGAACCAGAGATTTTTTTCAACATTGGTCTCTTCTCAAAAAAAAAAAAAAAAATATTATCTGGAAATCCCTTCTTCTGAAAGACACTTCAGGGGGGGTCACTTTTTCATAGATATATGCTCTTACTGTGAACGAAAAAAGTAAATTCAGTTATGAGGTGAGTATATTTGAGGGAAAAGTACAAGACTTTACTGCAAAAAACGGTTACCATTTTGGTTCATTTTTTTAATATCTTTTTACTTACAAATGACGGAGGCGCAGAGTTTTTATTATTATTAGATAACATATTATTATACTTAGTTTCATTTATTTCGAGGAACACTTATGATAGTTATCCGTTTTATTTCTAAGATTATTTAATGAGCTAAGGATGGAGTTTCAGGGATCGGGGTGATTATTTTACTCATTCTTATAGTAGTTAGGACACGATATTCTACCGAGTCAAGCTTAAACATTCGCCACGCTTTAAACATTCGATGAAAGTACAATTTCTTAGCGCACACTGTCCTTTTCCTTCATATCTACACAGATTCAAGATAATAGGCTCACCATAATTTGCTTGCAGTCAACCTGAAACTCTTGAACATTACTGATTCAATTGTCCGTTTAACAGCTCTTTCAACTATACATATAATCCCTACCTTTCTTTACCCCAAAATATAGCTCATATTCTACATCATCCAGTTACGCGCAAGAATCTCCCCAAAGTAATATTTTTACTCAGTACACTAACAGGTGACTTTAAATATCCCACTTAAAAACTTTAGCAGATACCATGATTGTCTGCTTCGGTAAATATCAGTTTTTTTTCCAGTAACTTGTATGTGTATGATGTGTATGTAATGGGATGTCTATGTACAGTCATAGAAAAAAAAACAAAACAATTGCTCGTATTCGAAGACTATTAATACTAGAGACTCGTGTAATGTGTTATTTTTTCAGGAATAATGTCCTCTACAAATTTATATTAGTAAATTGTTGTTAAGGGGTCGTCTTCATATAAAAATCGGTAACAACTTTAAAATTTTCTATGAGAACTCCTTTTTTTATCAAATATTCGTGATCAGCATCATCATTTTCCTGAATGAACCAAATCGTTTTAAATGTGCTCCAGCCGTTGTGTCACAATTGAACTGAGAAAAAACTACCCCGTAATGTTAAAAATATTTTGATACTTGTGCATATCTCTTCTCTATCTCTTCTCTACTAATAATAAAGCTGAAAGTTTGTCTCTCTGTCTTTCCTTCTGTCTTTCCTTCTGTCTGTCTGTTACGCGCGTAGCGCCAAAACCGTTCGGTCGATTTTCATGCCACTTGGTACAAAATTAGTTTGTAGCATGTAGTTTTGCACCTCGAAGCGATTTTTCGAAAATTCCATTTCGTTCTTTTTCTATTCGAATTCTTAGCGGAAATTCGATAAAATAGGGAAGAAATATTTCACACACATTTTCAAGTCTTATGTCATTCGAAAGCTTGAAATTTTCTGCACAAAATGAAGTTTTTTCGAAGTTTCTACGATCATCAGGAGAGCTGTAACAATTGTTTTTAGAATCCCGGAATTCAAGGCTTACCTTCAGTAAAGCAAGCCAAACGATTCTAAAATGGTTAATGAAATGAATTATTTTATCAACGGAAATCAACTTTTCATGCTGTTACTATGGTTACGTGTTCATACTTATTTTTGTTTCGTTCTTTTTCCAGGGTTGCCAGAAGTAGTATTTTTGATACTACGGTAGTATTTTTTCGGCCCAAATAAGGAGCGTAGTATTTTTCTGGCCACCCTGTTTCCAATATACTAATGACTTAATTAAAAGATTTGGCGGATTTTTTTTTCCATTTTTATAGATTTCGCATTTCAGCAATAATGATTTTGGCAACGTTTAGAAACAGTAGTAGGAGCGTCTATCGCCCATTTAGCGAGAAAGGGGTACCCAAAGCACAAAGATTAACCAAATATCGTATAAATTGTGACATTGCAACGTTCTTTTTAAAGTGTTTCATTTCGGAAAATGTATTGTTTTGTTTTTAAAGCTGGGAAAGGAAACTTTCTTCTTCTTTCAAATTTTGGTAAGATTTCTGTTGGTTTCTGTGAGCAACAAAATTGTTCTTATTTTCTCTTTTGGCTTATTTTTGTGCATCTCCAGTTGGGGTTTCATTTGAATGTCACAAGGGGATGCTTTACCCCTTTTTTGGAGTTAATCAGTGTTAATTTCAATGCAGATGAATTGGCGCGACCACTTGGCGATATATCGCCAAGCCTTTGGTCGCGAAGTATTTGTCGCCAATTTGGCGACATATCGCCAAGTTGGCGAATTTTTTTTTTAATTTGGACTCAATTTGGCGCTATTAGCGATATTTTGCCAATTTGGCGACAAATTTGCGATTTTTTTAAAAACTTTTTTTTTGGGGGGGGGTTCAATTTGGCGCTATTGGTGATATTTTGCGAAAAATTCACTGAATGATGTTAAAATCGGCGATATTTTGGAGATTAATCATTGTAAAACATTTTTTTGCATTGTTTCGTGGCAAACTAGGGATATAAATGTTTGAATTGTTATCTTACTCCCTCCAAGCACTATTTTAGCACTTAAGGCATCTACTAAGAAATGTACACGTAAAAGGAAGTAGTGTAGGGCCCATACCAAATTTTTATATCATACTTTGAAGGAATTGTAGTTGAATTATAACTAAAATAGAGTATTTTTTCTGCTATATTAATTATTTTACAAATGAACTTTTAATTTTATACCACGGGCAAAGCCGTGCGGGTACCGCTAGTAATACCTAAAACACGTTGCGTACGGCAAAGATAGATTTTTTTATATCAAAGTATGAACTAACCCAATAATAAAAATGTCCTTTACTTCTTCTCAGATCAAATTTTGAATTTGTTATGAATTATGAAATTAATATTTGAAAAAATGATGATCTGGAACCATATAATATTTTGATAGAAAAACAATCTAGAAGTGATTTTAAAGGAATATTCAAAATGGGAGCTCAAAATATCCAGTAGTTTTCAAGATACGCTAGAAGAACCATTTTTCCTAGAAATTAGGGACCATATACCATTCTTCAAACTGAAACAACAGCAGTAAACTTCTATTTAAAGAAAATGGAATATTCTTATCCACCAGTCGTAGAATATGCTCAGCGTTTTCATAAAGTATTTGTTTTCAATAGTAACTATATGTTGAAAGCGAAACGGTTAATAAAACTGCTGAGTATATTTTAAATCTGGTAGACAATCCAATTAATTTTGTATCCAATGTGACAAGTCTGCTTTCATGCAACATGTAGCAATTTAAAAAACTGTTTTAGAAATTTTTGACTTTTACAGGAAAATATGGCATCTCGGGAGCTTATTCTAAATATTCTGTGACGGCGTTTTTTTTTAATTATGGGCGACAGTTTTAACATGATTGCCAATCCTAATACAGTAGTTTATCTAAATACAAAGACTTTTAAAACGTAACTTCTCTCTAGAAGATACGTGCTGCCTGAGTTCGTGCCTAGATGAAAAAAAGTATGCATCTATTTTTGTTTAATCAAAAAGATAGAAAGTTTCACTTTTTTCCTTGACCGCTAATAGTAGGATTTTTTTTCTCCTAAGTTGCAAAAATATTATAACTTTAACAAAACCCGAGAATTCTTTTTAATTACAAAAAGCAAACGTATTATAGCGAGCAGCTTTAGTTAATTTTTTTCAAATAAATATAATTTGTCTACTCTTTGTAAATTTTGACCTTGAAAGTAGCATTTTAAATTTGGTGATTGTCCCTAAATATTTGTTCATTCATACCTCTTGTTCTACTGGTCCTAAAGTAATGCCACTTGATACCCGGCTTACTTTTGCCTTCCGCACCTAAATATGTAACCAAATGTAGAGGTTTCCTTTGAAAATTCCGGCTTTGTGTTCATTTCACTTTGTATATGGCCCCTTATCAAAATTTTATTCACATAGTTTTGTAGAAGACTTTAATCCATCTCAGAAGACACCTTTCTTTTGTTCTGAGCAAGTATAGCAGCTGAATAATTCAGAGTGTTTCCTTTTTTTTTTCTATGACTGTACAATAATGTCCAGTTTATGTATGTTTCCCAACGGGAGCTTGGCTGCTCGTTGTCTTTTCTCTTCTCCCAGTCATCACATCTGGGAACGGATAAACACATCCGGTTCAGGTACGATGGTGACTGGGGAGCAGTTTTTCGCGAGTTTCGCTGCGAGTGCTTTTTTCTGAAAACTAAAAACTTAGATTTAAACTACTCTAAGTGACCCAAACAACATATTAAAAATTCAGAACTACATCGCGATTAGCGATTTTAGCACTTTTTTTGTACGTTATGTAAAATGACTATGTAAAAAGAACGTTTAATAAGATAGATAATTTTAATGATTCAAGCAAGACAATAACACGAAAAAAAAAATAACTAAATAAATAAAATAAAATAAACTCCAAGGGAAAAAAATAAGTAAGTTAGTCACATTTTTTTCCCTAAGAAACGAGTTCACTTCCTACAATTCGGATGATATCAAATAATACAAGTTAGAATCTGAACATTATAAAATTGCTCTCGATTACGGTTTTTTTCACATACGATTAATGTGACTGCAAAAAATAAAATCAAAGATTCAGATTTTGTGACATACTAAATTATTACTAATTAACTCATCGCATTTTTAATTGTGCAAACCACTAATGATTACTTTCACATAATTTATTTCTGAAAATTACGCCGTGGATAAAAACATTTTCTTTTATATTTACTGAACAAACATAATGGGGAAATCTAAGGAAGCATCATTACTTGTGTTAAGGATTAATGGCACGAAGGTCGGCAGAAATAAAACCAACATTACATCATTACTCATAACTAATTATAGAGCAAGGAATGGACGACAGAAAGGAAAAATCTTAACTTCATGTCATTACTTCTGTAATGCTGGAGCCATTAAAAGAAAGAATTTTCTTTTCAAATTCACCCGGAAAATATTTTTTCGAGAATCTTTAGTATTGTAAACACTGTTAGAGTCACAAGAAGTATCATTATGGAAATATTTTTTCCTGATGTTGTAGAGAGTATATGGAGAGAAAAAAAAAAGGAATTCCATGACTTAACTACTCGTTTTAATTGTTGGGTGGCTTAAATCTTTGCTTTTAAAATTGTTGAGTATTTTATTTTATGAATTCTAGGAAAGTGAAAACATTATTTTGGGCATTCCTTTTAAGCATTTTTTATTTTGGTTTTACGATGAAGATAAGGTTTTTTGTGCAACGGTACTTTGCGGTTTTATCTCGCTATCTCGCTAGAACAGCACTTGTGAGTTTAAATAGTTGCAATGTAAAGAAAAGAAGTCACTGAATAATCTAAGAAACTTTTTCAAAATATGTTAAGGATTCTTATAACCTAAATAGTGAGCAATTTTTTAAAATGCTTGTTTGTTTCTTTATTTTTGAATCATTAAATCCTTATATGAATACATAAATATATACTGCTGTTTGCAATCCATTTGTAGTACTAATACACTGTAAAAATGAATGCTGCTTTTGCAGTATAATGCAACTAATTTTATAGAAATAAACTGTAAAAATGGCTAATTTTACAGAAATAAACTCTAAAATTGCTAATTTTAGTTTACTACCGTGTATTTTACTGTTTTAAATTGGAATTTCTGCTGCCAATATTATACTGTCGTTTATACTGTATAATCTTGCTAAATGTTACGGCAATAGACTAAAATTGTAAGTTTTAAATTCGAACCTCGGCTGCCAGTATTATACTGTAAAACCAACGGTTAACTTTTTGCAGTGTATGAGCAGATCAATTAAATCAATTTTACGACAGTTGTTCTATGGTGTAGTCAGGAAGAGCTATTTTCTTAAGTTACAGTAAAAAATAGCTTACCAGTCGAATGTCTGATCCTTTAAAACGTAGGCCACATTTTAGTCGAATTTTCTAACTAGATTAGAACACCATCAGTTAATAAAGCAGAAATGTTGCATGTCTTTTCAGTCCATGACTCACCTTGGGACTGGACCATTTGTTTGACTTGCATAAGATTTGGAAAAAAAACTAGGATACAATGAAAAGTGTATTCTTAAATGTGTATTTTCTTTCCTTAAGGATGATAAGTTAACCGATATAACAATGCAAAAACAAAGGATCCAATGCCCTGTTTTATGCTCATATTGCAAGATTTAATAAAATCTGCCATTGTAGCAGAAATAACTTAACTTTCAAAGTAAAAAAAAAAAAGCTGCTCTCAATTCTCCCCCTCAGACCGTTGTTAAGCTTTCAACTGATTTGCAAAAGTGTTATGTCTTGCGTCCTATTGCACTGATAGACCGCATGATTGACAGTATCATACATCGCTGTATGTGCTGTACTTCTTCTAGAAGGGGTCAAATTCAAGGTTTTTTTTCTTGTAGTAAAATGATACCTCATTTCGTTCATTTTTTTACACGTGATAATTTCTGTACTACCATAATTGTCTGATAAAGTATTTTTATGATGTTTTTCACCTTTCTATGTGTTGTATATTGTATGTAAGTTTCATAAAATGCAAGATGTAACTTTTGGAGTAACCGTCATTTATGGGATTTTCACTTAATTTATGCTAACCAGTGTAAAACACTTTTCTCTTATTTCCTGCATTGGTCGAGTTTAACGAGTGCATGGTCCATTTTAGGCACATATATTCCTAAATTGGACTGTGTCAACTTTGTTACAGATATTATTATTTTTTTTTTCATATTTACAGCAAATCTGTCCACATAAGGTGATTCGTTATAAAATTTGTTTTAAACTCCCCATTTTTAGTTTTTGTTTTGCTTCATATATAGCAGTATTGTCCCCTTGTTCTTAGGGGCGGTTTTTCCCTACTGAAACCAACAGTATTTAAATTTTATACAAAATTTTCCTATTTAAAAAATATATAAATCAACCACTTTTCTTAGTTTTACATTGTTACACTGGTTTGTGCTTCCCCTATCCAATAATTTAAACGTATCGTAAATTATGGGAAAAAAATATCAAACTACGGTAGGTTTTTAATTTTTATTTAGCTGAAGAAAACAAAAAGAAAAGTACGTTTCATAAAATGACATTTTAATTATTCCTTTTTTAAAAAAAAAAAAAAGTGAAGCGGAATAAAAGCTAAGCGGAATTTTAACTTAATAAAGAAAATTATAATCCATTATTAAGAACGAGATCATTTACAGACATTCTTGATAGTTAATAAAGCAAAAACCTTTTTCATCTAATGAATAATTACGAAGTATGATTTTTAAAAGATATGATTAAAAAGTGAAGAATATTTTTAGTTGTGGGGATTACCTTAAGTGTATTCCACTAGAAAAAAATCTTCTAAGATGAAGAATATTCTATTATTTATTCATAAGACGTGAAATAGTTTGGAAGTAATTATTTTAATAAAATTTTTGAAAAACTGAACTTGAAGCCGTATTTTAACTATTGAACTAATAAAAAGTCAAAAGAAATTAATGCATGTATTAACTGAGGCTTTTATTTATTTTTTTCTGTTTTTTTTTTAAGAATAAAATTTAAAGGTTCATTTATTTTTTAAAAAATAAAAGGAATAAAAAAAAAAAAAAAGAGCGAAGAAATGAAAAAAAAAAAAAAAACATAACAACACAAAGATCTAAAATGATGACAACAAGCTCTTTCTTCTCCATGATTATATGTGTTAATTTCTTGACTTATATTGTTGATGTCGATATTAAATTAGTTTAAAGAAAAGTAAGACATAATAAGAGCATTTAAATATTTATTGAAGATTTTCTGTTTAAAATAGGAAATAATTATAAAGAAAAATAGTGGCACCAGCCTTTTAATTGCATTGTATAAAAAATTGCTTAGAAAGTTAAAGTGATAAAGATATTTTTGTTTTAGTTGCCATACAACCGCAAAAATATTTCAAGATGTGAAAAAACATTATTGCACTTTGAAGAAAAGATAATTGTCTTATCAGCACTAAACATGTTCAGGATGTCTCATCCAATAACACCTAAATAAAAAAAAATTTTGCAAATATGTTATGTTTATCAACGCTTCATAAATACTGCGCAAATTATTTAATTGCTTTAAAATGGGATAATATAAGTCATGGGTAAAATATATCAAATTTTAGAAAAACCTTTAAAAATGTACAAGAAAATATTTCCTTTCTGAATTGCCATTTTTATGTATTGTTGACACCAGGCACCATTTTCTGTCCAAAGTAAGTTATATTAAAAGCGGACTTTTTTTTGGGGGGGGGGGGGGTAAAAAAACGTGAGTGGGGAATAATAGGTTATGTACTGCATTAAGTTAGGCTTAGCATGTATTATATATAGCAAATTTTATTTTTTACTTATTTAATTTTTTTTGTTTTCGTGTAAATGTGTACTAATTTTAAACAAGTAATATTTTGCTTTGTCATTTGTTTGATACATTAATATATAAGCTTTCATTGTAAAACAAGGTAATTCAGTCACATCTTCTGTTTGAAGAACTACCTTCAGAAATGATGATGGGGAGTTACACAAAAGTGGTTTGAGAAAAACAGATACCTTAGTGCTACAATTGCAAATTATAATTTCAACGTTCATGAGGCAATAATACGCAGGGATACTGCAGACACGTGTTTCGGCGTTACAAGGAACGTCCTTTTCAATGCGAAAAATTAGGAGCTTATGGATGCGCAGACATCCGACAAAAGCAACGGGAACAGAAGCAAACAGCTAAAAAAGCAAACAAAGCTGATTAGCCGAACGATAATAAGAAAAATTTTAAGCCAAAAAAGATCCAATGGAGAAAAAAAAAAGATTGAGCAGAAGCTTTCTATCAGGTACGAAAAGAAAAGGAAGAATTCGATTGGCGACATGATAAGCCGAAATGGCTAATATAATAAAAACCATCAAGCTAAAACCGTTAACCGCAAGAACAAAAAAAGCAGAGTGAAAGAAAGCGAATCGGTACATGAAGAAAACAAAAAGGAAAATAAAGCAAGTAGAAAATGAGAAAATGTCAGCAATAACAGAAAAATAAATTAGAATGGGAAAAGGTAAAATTATACGAATGGACGCCAAACAGCAGAAGAATAAGGAATAGCAATTAGATCGTGAACTAAGTCAGAACTGTTTTTCAAGATATGGAAGGATTCCAAACAATCAAGATCTGATGGGTTGGGGCATTTTTGGACAATTTGAAAAGAATTAAAATCGAAAGAATGATTCTTATCCCAACAATGTTGCGCAATACTAGACTTATTCAATTGTTCCTTTTCACATAATTCGGATGTTCCTTTAAGCGGAATTTTAAAGCACGTCGCGTTTGTCCGATTTAGGAGAGATTGCAACTGCAATTAATTTTATAAATACCACAACTATTAAGATGATGAATGGAATCCTTAAGACAAGAGAAACAAAGTTTATTCATAGGGGAGAATAGCACTTGGAAATTGAAACGTTTGAGAATCTTAGCAACCTGACAACTCACAGAGGCAAAACAACCAAATTCTTTCTAATGAAAGTTCTATTAACAATAGTCCTTCATTAGAAAGAATTTGGTTGTTTTGCCATTCTTTCCCTCTGTGAGTCATCAAGTTGCTAAGATTCTCAAATGTTTCAATTTCCAAGTGGTATTCTCCCTTATGAATAAACTCTATTTCTCTTCTCTTAAAGATCCCATTCATCCTCTTAACAGTTGTGGTATTTCAAAATTATTTGCAGTTGCAATTTTTCCTTAATCGGACAAACGCGACGTACTTTGAAATTCTGCTTAAAGGAACATCCGAATTATGTGAAAAAGAACAATTGAATAAGTCTAGTATTGCGCAACATTATTGGGATAATAATCATTCTTTCGATTTTATTTTTTTTCAAATTGTCCAAAAATGCCCCAACCCATCAGATCTTGATTTTTGGGAATCCTTTCATATCTTGAAAAACAGTTCTGACTTAGTTAACTATCATAGTGCTACTTCTTATGTTTTAGCTGTTTGGCGTCCATTTGTATAATTTTACCTTTTCCCATTTTATCTTATTTTTCAGTTATTGCTGGCATTTTCCTATTTTCTACCTGTCTTTATTTTCCTTTTTTTTTCTTCGTCTACCGATTAACTTTCTTTCATTCTGCTTTTTTTGTTCTTGCACTTAACGGTTTTAGCTTGTTGTTTTTCATTATGTTAGCCATTTTGGCTTATCATGTCGCCAATCAAATTCTTTCTTTTCTTTTCGTACGTGGTAGAAAGCTTCGGTTCAATCTTTATTTTCCCATTGGATCTTTTTTGGCTTAAAAATATTCTTATTGGTATTCGGATAATCCGCTTTGCTTGCTTTTTAAGCTGTTCGCTTCTGTTCCCGTTGCTTTTGTCGGATGTCTGTGCATCCCTAAGCTCCCAATTTGTCGCATTGAAAAAGGCGTTCCTTGTTACGCCGAAACACGTGTCTGCAGTATCCCGCGTATTAGTGCCTCATGAACGTTGAAATTATAATTTGCAAAAGTATTTTGGTTCATCCAGAGAATGAAGTGTTGTCAACCAAATTCTAGAAAACCATTCTGCAGGATTGATATCAAATAAAGCAGTTGGAGGAGTGGCATCAACGTCTAAGAGGCTGTTCTTCGATATTTTAACAAGGCGAGTCAAGTTATTCGACATCTTTTAAAAATATACAAAAGCTTTTATTATAAGAAAACTTTTACCTACACCAATTACCAACAATAAGCACAGAAGCTCTAAAAGATGCTAGAATAGGAAAGAACAATGTGCAGGAAGCAACTGGTGAAATTTCAACAAAGTTTAAAAAGATCGCACACAGGGAAATCCAAAGAGATAATTCATTAATTGAAACTGTCTTTGACAAAAGACACACTGAAAGACACACACTCTCACAATATTAAATAAATATATATTAAAAAAATATATTTTCTTTTAAAGAAAATTATAACTGATTCTAAGTGTATTGATGATGGATAACCTTTAAAAGTGAGAAAATTGATAGAAGTTAAAATTTTGGAAAATACTTCAAAAAACTCTCTATTTTTGTATCAGCATTCCTTCCAGTAATGTGTAAGAATGTAAAAAAATTCTTTAAATAGTGAAAGTTTTTATTTTTCCCGAGCGAGATGATCTTCTAAAATTTGATGCATCGTAAACAGCGCAGGTCATTCCTGGCCCTGAAATGAATCAGGAGGACAATATTACTTTCTAGAGATGTTGGGATATTAATTATTTTCTCATAAATAAATAAAAATACAAAAATTACTGTTTAAAAAATCATGAAATTAAAGCTTTTAAGCTTGATCTCTCCACCCTGTGGTCTAAAATAGGGACATGACAGCACATTTAATAACTTATTTATCAGTGTATGGCTCATAAATGTTCCAATTTAAATGCCAAAAAAATTTATTTTCATATCCTAAACATTTCATTCACTGGTTGAATCAATATATTTTCAACTGTTGCTGCATGATTGGAAAATTGCTTTTTGTTGACCTATTTTGTCTCACTTGACTTTTTCTCACATTTAAACAAATCAAATAATTAAATTTTAAATTACACAATTTTTTTGTGTATTCTCTTAAGTTTTTTATGGTTTTCATTGTGATTTCTTTACTATGAAGCTTTGAAATTTCCGAAAAAATAATGATTTAACCTGTATAGACTATTGAGTGGCTAAAATATATTTGAAACATGAAACAAAATTGCTGCTCTATCTCGTGCAACTCTTAGGTACAGTAACATCATCTATCCAATATTTTGAATGAAACCGAAAAAAAAAAAAAAAAAACACTGAGATATAATTCAGAAATTCCTACGACATTGAATTTAAAAAAAAAGATGAAGAAAAAAAAAAGAAAATATATGATTAACGAAACACAGATGCCAAAGCCTAGGGATTTGATATTTTTAAATGTTATGCATAATGCACAAGGTCAAAATCAACAAAACGACTCATTTATTTTAAATGAAACTGACAAATAATCCTTTTCCGTAAGAAAAGAGGTTATTTTCTTTGAAACAATGAGATTTTTCTAAAAAAGAAAAGTACAGACTTTTTTTGTGCTGAAAACTGTTTTGATTTCTTCATTTTCACATTCATTTTCTGAAATTGAGACAATGAAAATTAATAACACTTTCCTATTTATTGCAAAGAATGAAGCCTCGTTTTATTTAAAGTTGGCTGTATTTCAAAGACAGTTTATATCCCTCATTTTATGCCTTAGTGACTAAATGAAGTTGAAACAAATGATTTCGTGAACTTTTGCGAAATACGTTGATCACGCACGACTTAAAGGAAATGAATCTATCATGTTTTGTCACAAAATTTTAAATTAGAGCGCGCAAATGTATTTGGCAAATGATAAATAAGTAAGTAAAAAACACAGGTTGAAAGTAAAACGTAACAAATTTGAAAGTAAACTCATATTTCAGCTACATTTTTGGCAAGAATTTTATTAAAAACCTCCATTTGAAATTGGAATTATTACTCAATTTAAAATTCATGACGAGTTAAAATTCAACATACTGGAATAAACAAAAGGATTTTTGGCAGGAAATATAAACTTTAGGAGTTTTCTCTATGCTTGAAAGTACACAGCATATGCAAGCAGATTTCATCTGTAATTAGTAAAACCGGGTTTTTTGGGATATTCATTGAAATATTTTCTTAAGAAGTTTTAATATATTTCAATGAAAGGTAAATGGTCAGTTAATAGTTCATACGAACATTTTATTTCTTTCTTTGCTCCTTCACTATTGCTGTTTGAATAAAAATGATTTCACTCAGAAGAGTAAAGTTTTGAAATTTATTGCATAAAATAACTATGTTTTTTTTCCTCTAACTGAAACGAAACTTTGAGAAATTTAATTAAATGCAGATAATTAAACTATTCATTTATAAGAATACATTTATTAGAATTTAATTCAATACACTTATAAGAATACATGTATTAGAATTTAATTCAATACATTTATAAGAATGCATTTATTAGATCTTAATTCAATACATTTATAAATGGCGTTTTGCATATTATTTTTCTAAAATTTCTTTAGAAAGCATGTTAAAGAGCTCCTACGGGATTTAGCGACTCACAGTACAATGCTGCCTAGTTAGCTTCGACTTCACATTAGAAATACAGCACCAATGACAATAAAAATAGTTGTGTTGACAAAATAGTCAATTTGTGAAAGAGGGAATTCCAGTTATTTCGAAATAAGCTTATTATTTCCTTTCAAATGAATCAGAAAGAAACTCGCTTGTTATTCGCATTGCCTGAAATTTTCTTTTTGTAACATCTTGTGTATAAAATAAATTATTTTGAATGTTACAATGGACATAAATATTATTATTATTTCTTTTTTTGAAACACAAAAGCTTCCTTTCTGTACATTTTTTTGGATTTATTTTATGCAGAAAATAACTTGAAATTCGTGGAAACCGATATTTTGCGCTTTTCAATAATTTTTTGTCTCGATTTTTGTGAATAAAAATGGGTAATTTTTGAAATCTGAGCTTATAATTACACATTTTGTGTCCAATTGGAGAAGAAAAAGAGTATAAAATAAGTAAAAGTTTAGTTAACCGTACAATAGCAGTGCTTTGCATTACAAATAAAGAAAATCAGAGAAATACAGTAAAACAATTATTAAAATCAAAGTAGACCACACTGCGAAAAAAAAAAAAAAGCTGTTGTTTTTAAAGCACAATACTGAAAGCAGACCTTTCAGTTTAAAACTGTAAAAACATAGTAATAAACTTTAAAACTAGAAATTGTTCAGTTTATTACTGTAAAAATAGCAATTTTGCAATTAATTACTGTAAAACTAGCAATTTTACAGTTTAAATTGTAAAATTAGCTATATTAGTAGCTGTAACAGTATAATACTGGCAGCGGAGGTTCCAGTTTAAAACTGTAAAATGTGCAAATTTTGTAAATTTTGCAGTTTATTACTGCAAACTAGCAATTTTACAGTTTACTACTAAAAAATTAGCTGTAATATACTCTAAAAACAACTTTTATTTTAAATAGTGCTGTAAAAGTGCAATAGTCTGGAAATTACAGGAAAAGAGTACACAATAGTTTTCCTTTGAGAAAAAACTTAAATGTATAAAACTTAAGTAACACTGCGTGTTTTATCTTCAAGATACCACAGATTAACTTTACTTACACAGTAATTAATTTTTATTCAAAATGTATTGACTACGTAAAACTTAATTTGATATTTTAGATATTAGTATATGTTTTCAGTAGTTTGGAGTTTTTAAAAATTAAAAATGCTATTAAACGAAAAGATAACGTTGAGAAAGAGAGAGAAAGAAAAGAGAGAGAGAAAGGCTTTCCACTTCATAGAAATTTTCTAATCTCGAGACAGTTAAAATGAGGAAGTGATTCTTAACAATTTAAAACAGCCCACACATAATCCTCATTTGTACGGTAAATAACGTTTTGAATGAAAGAACATTCTTTTAGTGTAGATAAGTTTACTGTCTTTGTTTTTTTCCTAATTTATGTATAATAGGATTACATATTCTAAAAAATATTCTAAAGATTACCTAAGCCATTCTTACAGAGCAGGTGAATTTTCAAACCAACATTTACTGTCAAACTATTGTTAGTAACAAAGGGATGACAAAATGGTTTTATCTTATAAAAGTCCATGTACTGTTGAGATTTTGTGGACAAAATTAAAGAAAACAATCCTTCTAAATTTCTCAAAATCAATTTAAATTTAAAATGCACCAAATTTAAGAAGGTTTGTTAGCTCAACATAAACTTGTGGATAAACGTGACTTGCAGCTCCTTGAAACTTAGGCTTTCTTTCGCTGATATTTATGATTAATTGTTAGTTTCACTCCAAATGCTTCATTGATAAGTTTAAAAAGTAAACCTCATTTTTCCCAGTATTCTCAGCATTTTTATTCACCGTGAGTTTAGTTGTTAGATGAGACGGACCGACCAACATGTGGACATACATACACTTCTTGAAAATTTTTTTCGATATTTATTTATTTTATTTATTTGTGGCTTTTTTGGACATTTTAGGGTGCATTAAGCCACTTTTAACTCTTGTTTTGTCTTCCTTTTACTTTAATGGGAAAGTAGGGTAACAAATTTGAAGCACATCGTATCGAGCAAAGGCTACTAACCGGTAGCCAACTCTAACTTTACAACTCATTCCCTTATTTATGCTCTCCAAAGAACTGTGAGTCCAATATTCGTGTTATGATCCCCCTCCCTTTTTTTAAGTCACTCTGCATGTTGTTATCTAATACAAGGTGAAAAGGTTCGGCTTCAGTTTTAACGAGCATCCCTGAAATTGAAGCCCGTCTTATCGGAGATAACGCATTAAATAGATGCACCGTACCTCGATGGTTCAAAGTTCTTTGTTTTTTTTTTTTTTCAAATTCAGATCCAGTACTGTCGTCTCCGCTTAATAGGGTAACGGATAAACGAATACCCCGCTTATCAGAATAAATCTTCTCGGGACCGAAGCCATAGACGCAATGTTAAAAATCCCCGCTTAAACGAATATCCCGCTTAATCGAATAATATTTCTAGGAACCCACAGTATTCGTTTAAGCGTGGCCGACAGTACCAGCAGAGGTAATGATTTGTAGTGGGAACTTGAGAAAAATGTGGCATTGTGGGCCAGTTTCTTAATTTTCTTAGACTAAATCTGTATGAAATCCCATGTTTCATTTTCATTAGTATTTACATGCTTTTCAAATTTCTAATGTTAATGATTTGCATTGGATTCAGTTATAGCAATCGAGAAGCAAAAAAAAAAAAAAAAACCCTGAAAATAAATATGCGCACAAGAATTGATGCATTTATATATTATAACTGAAACCATACTCAACAATTTTTAAATCTCAAATTTTCCAGGAAATTGTACTATTTTGGAAAATGTTAGCCTACAATTAGTTTTACTTTTTAGAAACATAACGTACATTACTAAAAATACACCTTAAAAAATAGTAACATTCTTTAAAACGCACATCATATAATTGACTTCGAGCAGTTTTTACTTACAATATTTTCGTTTAGAATTTAACTTTATAAGTAAAATGATTAGAATAGATTAAATCTTATTCCTAGACAAAATTAAAAGTGTTTGAATATTTTTTAAAATAAACCTTTGCAGAATTGCTCCTAGTAAAATAAAATTCTAATGAGATTTTCATTTATGACCTAAAGTCAAAAATTTTATTAATATTAAAATAAATGTGCTACGTTTAAAGTAGTTATTTCCTTCGACAATAACACTATTAACGGCACTTGATTTTATTTAGGATGAAAGAACTTTTATTTCAAAGAAATGTATTAAGTTTTCTTTAAAAATATTGAGAAGAAAAAGGTGATAATATATTCTTTACAATGTATCCTGATAAAAAGAATTAGCTTGGAACTCAGATAAATGAAATGTGAAGGTGATTCCAATTTTGAAGCTACTGATTAAAATCAGCTAATTAGCAAATATTTTTACAAAATCAACTGCTACAACACAAAAGGTTATTGCATAACTTTGAAATATTTCCAAGTTAAAATCAAGCATAAAAATTGATCTTTCAGAACTTGGTAGATTTGTGATATGATATTGTTTTTTGTTTTCTCTAAAATATTACAAAAACATTCTTGCTTTTAATGAGACGCGTGTGCGTAAAAGTAGTTTTTTTCCATATTTCCCGTATACCGACTGATTCAAAACTTGTTGTATAAAGAAGGAAAAATACATGAATATACATTTGTATGGAAAGTTAAATGTATGCGATAATTTTATTCTTACGACAGTAAACATTTTGTTGTTTAGAGTACATATGTGTGATGCAATATTCTGTGTACATTTCATAACTAGGACGATTAAATAATGCTCTGACTAATTAAATGCCCTCAAAGTTAATGTTGAAATCAATTGTAATTCCCATGTAGCTTGCAATATTCAAAAAAAAAAAAAAAAAACATGAACATAAAGACCTCTATTAAGCATATTATTTTAATTTTTTTACTTAGCAGTAATTTAGTTCATAATTTTAATCGTACCTTAATGATCCAATTGTATATTCTACAATACTGTCTAACCTTTTGTTTTGTTTTTTTTTCTAATTTTTTGTACTTTTTTTTCTTGTAAACTTTAATTCGAAAGTAGCTTCCAATCTTCAGAAAATACTATGAACATAAGCACTTTTGAAAAACAGATATTTCTCTTTTTTTCCTTAGTAATTATTTACTTTATAATCTAATTGCTATCTCAATAAACTAATTGTCTATTTCTGTCTAAACCTCTTGCTTGTTTTTCTGATTGTTTTTTTTTTAAATATTTTTTCAAAAAGTGTGTTACGAATTGAGCTTAATTGTTTAACAAAAAGTATTTTTAATGTTCATTCGCACTGGTTTAATCTCAGTTGTTATTGCTGTCTTTCAACAAGATCACGTCAAAATATGCAAATTAACGATTGTATGTAAACTCCTGTTAACTTTACATCACCTTCCTGTTGCTCTAAACTTCAATTTCCCTAGCTCTAGATGACATTAAAAGACCCAGGACATGACAGGGGGTAAAAACTAATATAAACGGGATAAGGTCGTACTACCACTGCAAAGAATGTCCAGACATAGATTTTCCCTCCCCCAACAAACAAACAGCGTTTCAACTATCCTACTATCTCGGCTTTCATCTATGATATGAAATCAAGAAATAACCAACTGCTATGCTGCTTTCTGCTAAGCAGGGCCAAAATTTATACATATATCTTGCATGTAAAAAGCGGTCTACTTGCTTGTACTATAAATGTGGCGTACTATAGCTCAATTTAATAATTCTCAAGTATGTCAGAAGCACGAAATTAGAGCACGAAACTTTCACCGGTTTGAAAAGTGCAACTAATATGAGACAGTAGCTCCCAAAATTCTTTTTCTATAAAATAGGAAAAAAAAGTAACAAACAGCAACGGCTCTGCAGCCTAACGTCAAAGAATTATTGATTTAGTTAAAAATGACATTTATTTTAAGCGCAAAGGCATGATTCA
Organism: Uloborus plumipes; assembly: GCA_038373865.1. Lineage (NCBI taxonomy): Eukaryota > Metazoa > Arthropoda > Arachnida > Araneae > Uloboridae > Uloborus > Uloborus plumipes. The sequence continues at coordinate 5,614 of JAXGGA010013242.1, read as the reverse complement.
AATAGAACGCAAATGCGTTTTAAAACTTAAGAACACGGATACATGCCTTAAGTACCTAAAATATTCACAACTACTTATGAAATCAAACTATAAATAGTTAAGCGTGAGCTTCATGTACTAACTTCTTACGAGTCCTTTTTAATTTTATTAAAATTTTCAGTAATACTTAAATGTAAAATAGCTGCTCCTGCTGACTCTAGTCAGCTGAATCACTTGCGAAAAAAATATTGGGAAAGTCAAATACATATTTACCGGCATATTTTTAAAAATCAAATTCCTAAGTAATATGAAATTACATTGTAAAATTTGCATTTTTGCAGCATTTTTTTTTTCATCTTGTTTAAATTAGAACTCGTTAGAAAACCGTTCAGATCAGGATCGACGGGCAAGACTCATTACTTTTCCTTGGAGGCTTAATGCAAATCACGAATTTAAGTTATTTCAAATAGTCGATACGTATCGTCGAGATTGAACTGCAAATTAATTTATTTATCCAAGACCTTTTTGGGTATTCAGAGAAATTAATTCTATAAATAATTCATTTCAAAAGCTACTGTATTCAGAGTTGAATCGAATTTTATGACTGAATCATTTAAGATACGCATTCGGCTTGTAAAATATGTTATTTGAATGCAAATGTGATTTTAAATTCATATTTCAGCTTCAATTGATTTGTCTCGTAATTTCAGGTAAATAAAATATGCGGTAAAAATGCTATGAACGTCTGAAATTGAAGAGATGTTTTGTAATGTTGGATTTAATCGTAGAAACGAAATGGCTGATAAAGTCATATTTAGTCGCACCACTTTTAGTATTCAACAAGAATTAATGAAATAAGAATGCGTACACTAATGCTCTTATGTATAAGTAGTTAGTAATTAACCTATTTTTCCAGTTACCACTGTTTGAGAGTTTTAGTTGTTATTCTTATAATGATTGTAAAAAAAATAAATACTTTTTGATTGGCTCTTATTGTCAAATTTGTCCCATAAGGTTGACATCCTTTTATCATATATGTTAAACAAGAGACGTAAAAACATTTAATCCTCTTTTTTGCTTAGTTTTACAAATTTACAACTGGTGCACAACAGAACGTTACAAATCCAAACGCACTCCCATGAAGTATGAATCCCACGAATAATAACACCCAGGCATGCACATGCACACATACGTACATCGTACACCCAAAGGATAAAGAAATTCATGGTCTTAAAAATTGCAGGAAAAAAAAAAAACAATTATGTCTCCAAATTTGCCGAATGGTTGAATAACAAACATTTTGGGAGGCCGCACTCTGTGACTTTCTATCGTTGTATGTCTGACTGATAATGGTTAAAAATAACATTGTTTTTAAAAAGTAATTAAATATTTTACTGGCATGTCGATAAATTTTACCAAACAATCATAGGGTTTTATTTCCAAACTTTCCAAGGTTAAATAAATAATTCAGTTCTTTAAGCAGACATTTATGTTAGTTGAGGAGAAATTTCTAGACCATCCCTAATAACAAAACCTGCGATGCAGTAACCGAATTTATGGTTGTGAAAATGAATAACAAAAGGCGCTACTTTTATCAGTTACATAAGCATATAAAGTGCTTTGTAACTGGATGAGCCAACATGGAGTAATTTAGTCTCGAACGTTAATTAGCGTAACAATTTACACGTAACCTTTCTAAGATTACTAAGTAAATGAGATTTTAATTACGAACATTTTTGAAAGACACGTCCGCTTACAAGGTACAAGGAGAGACAAAATTCGTTTTGAAGGCTAAAGTCATACTATCTTAAGTAGAGATGGAACGAAGCGGCATTTGGCCGAAGCGCCGAATACCGAAGCTTCGGCCAACTAATGGCCGAAGCTTCGGCTGGCGCACATATTGAAGTTTTTAGATTAAATGCATAATAAATGCGTAGAGTTTTACACTTTTCTCGATATGTTTTAATATTCTTAGCGTTACACAATATTTTCAGCTTACTGTGGCATTCTTAAATTGATTTCATTAATTAAAGTTTATTTTTATTTTGGTTGTTTTTATTTTAATGTTCTTAGTATTACACAACATTTTTAGCTTTCTGGGTCATTCTTAAATTAATTTCACTAATTAAAAGTTTTCTTGTTTTGTTTTGCTTTGTACTGCTAGTACAAGAAAAGACGACATTATTATTTTTGTATTGCAAATTAGTAGTAGGAAGCTCTACTTGGAACATGAAAAGCTCAGTCTGCAATTCAGTTGATGTTTTATAATAAAAAAACTGATATGATCATGTATTATACCATAGAACTACCCAATCTACTACTATTTACGCTGTGTTATATATTTATCTTAATATTCTTAATGCAAAATGCTTCAGTTTTTGGTGAATTCGAAAAAATAGTAGGGTAAAAGCACCAGTAGTCGACTATTTAAGAGATCTTTTGTTGATCTTGGCTAACCTAGAACTTTCAGCTATCAATACAGTAACAAAAACAAGGTAAAACTTTACAAGGATGAACATTTCTGATAGTGAATCATCTACTTGTTTCAGATATTAAAAAAAAAAAAAATTATGTTAAAATCCAAGCTGTTGTCAACACTAATAAATGTTCCAATAGTCGGCCACAGAATCATCTTACCTGAAAAAAAAGCAGAGTCGCAATCTTGGATGACGGGCACACCATTCAAACTGAACTGACTCATTACTAATTCAAGAAAAAGTACCCGAAACTTAACTGCCACTGATTGATGATTGAGGATAAGTACATGAATGTGTGAATGCGTCACATCTGATTTTGAATTAAAAATGTACAACTATTAATGAGGAGTTTTATGTCATTGTGGCCGACTACTGGAGACTGGCCGACTACTGGAGTACTTACCCTATCATGCATTCTTTTTTACTTGTCTTTCATTCGCTGCATAAATTTCAGGCCGAAGCGGCCGAAGCACAACTCATGCATCGGCCAGACCGAAGCTTCGGCAATTTGGGCAAATTGGCCGAAGCTTCGGCCCGGCCGAAGCTTCGTTCCATCTCTAATTTTAAGGAAATTTTCTATTGTTACACGTAGAAATTGTGCATTTTGTTCGATGTTTAGAAGCACCAGTGTATTTTCTCTCTCTTTCGCAAGTACACAAGTACATACATGCATATATTTTCATCATTACCCTAACTGAATCTGGATTTGGCGCTTTCAGTTGATTGTTGACAATCTGGATCGGTGGCTATCGTTTTCCATGTTGTTGTTGTCTTGTACCAGCTAATCTGGAAATTTGGGGTGCGCTGCTTAACTTTTAAAACAACCATATTTGGGAGTGAAGTCCGACTTTCACAGTACACACATGCCATAAGGATCAATTATTAGAGTAGGCAACTACTCACAGCACAATAACATATCCACACAAAGAAAGGAAAAGGGCAGGAGAAAGAAAGTACACCCATGCCCAAGCATGGGTTTCGAACCCGGGACCAATCCATCCGTGTCGGACATCTCTAACCACTAGACAAGGATTAATGGTCAGAGACCAATCGACTGATCTAATCCATCGAATGCAACACTACCTTAACAGAGTCGACAGTATTAACGCCTTAATCCTGCCATTGTTTTCGGCGGTGCATAATACCTGAAACTGGGGGTGATACAATCAGCAGCATAAGATACATGACCCGCCCTTATATTAATCAAGAATGGCTCTGTTGGAATTAAGACTTTAAATCATAGTAAAAATTTAGCTCAATGTAAATTATTTACATAACAATGTCTTTTTGTTGTCGAAATTTGGGTTTGGCAATAGGCTTAACGTTTGTGTACATAATGCTTTTTTGTAATTGAGTTAAACAGTGAAGCAGTAAATTTCATGTTTTTACTGTGCCGTGTGCCGCTTTTAAAAACAGAGTGCTAATGGTTTCAATTTGTTCCTAGTTTATAGTTTTACTTCTTCGTCAAAATGAAATCGGTTCTTTTCGAGAATACTGTTGAATGCTGAATAACTGAACAAGAACACCATGGCTGCCTTCAGGTAACTTTGTTCTATGCTTCAGTAGGGTGGTCACAAGTAACATGGGTAAATTTTTTTTCAACTAATATTTTACGGCACCTACCAAAAATGTGCCAATGGGCTAGAAAATGAGATTTGCAAAGTTTTAGCTTAATCGGATAATATTAACACGTGCCTCAAAGTGGGTAAATTTACGAAAAACAGCGATTTTTAGCCAAAAATCGTAGTTTTTCCTCTGCAAAACCAAAACTATTCATCCTAGGAGCTTTATTTTGATCTCATTTTGTAGGAAATTTCATTTTCTTTAAGTCTCATCGTATTTAAAGTTTCGAAAAAAATGATTAAATATTTTTCAGAATTTTCACAAGTCAGGCTGCAACGCAAATTCCTCGGAATTGCAAGTAACAAGGGGAAATTTTTTTTCAACTAATCTTTTAAGGCACCCCCCTAAAATGTGCCAATGGGCTAGAAAATGAGATTTACAAAGTTTTAGCTTAATCGGATAATATTAACACGTGCCTCAAAGTGGGTAAATTTACGAAAAACAGCGATTTTTAGCCAAAAATCGTAGTTTTTCCTCTGCAAAACCAAAACTATTCATCCTAGGAGCTTTATTTTGATCTCATTTTGTAGGAAATTTCATTTTCTTTAAGTCAATTTCATTTAAAGTCTCAAAAAAAATGACTGAATATTTTTCAGAAATTTTCAAATCAGGCTGCAGCGTAAATCCTCGAAATTGCTTAGAAAAAAATAAATCATTAAAATGTAAATTAATAAGTTCTTTTAGTAAATTTGATGAACTCTACGGATAACGTTGACTTTTTAGAGAAAAAACAGCAATATTATTACGAAAAAAAAATTATGTCCTTGAAACTCATAGATAAAGTAAATAACTGCGAGTATAACTTACGAAATGAGCAGTACAAGCCATAAATGAAGGGCTTGGAGGATGAAGGGGCTAAATTACATTTTAAAAAATGAACACTCTCTAAAATGGTAAGCAATAGATACAGGTGAGCAAATAAAACTTAGTAAATCAAACAATAGATATCAATAGACCAATTTCATACGCACACTAATGAAAAAACCAGAAAACAAAAAAGCTGCAATAACTACAACAATAAAACTTTTAACTTTAATTATTTGCAATTTCTGTTTTGTCGCTTAACCTAATTCTGTTTTGTCGCTAGTTTGTATGTAAAGAGTAGTAAAATAATGTTATATAATTTAACAGTGTAAGTATAAAGGTGCATTAAAGCTTTTATTGTCATTTTAATTCTTTGCTTTCCTTCTTAACCCCTCTTAATTCCTATATTTTAACACAGGAATTTGTTTCATTTATTTCTAAAGTAGTGCGAAAATACCCCTTTTTTAATTGACAAAGTAAATCCAACAATAAGCAAATAAATGCAATTGAATATTGTAATGATTTTGGGTTTTTGCATGAAAATTTCTTATTTTTGATATACTCTACGATTTAACCTGAAAAATGCCAAATAAATACTTTGGACATGATAGCAAAAATGAATGGGATAGCACTTAACGAGAATTAAATTTCCTACAAAATGAGACTAAAATAAAGTTTCTAAGATGAATAGTTTTGGTTTTATAGAGGAAAAACTACGATTTTTGGCTAAA
>JAXGGA010013241.1:0-35912 GCA_038373865.1 Uloborus plumipes | reverse complement strand
CAGCCAACAGTTGTGATAAACTCCTCTTGAAAACTCCTATAATTTGGTATACGTCATCTACTTCAAACAAAACAACTCATTGTAGCAAATTTATCGATGATTACACAAAAATGCGCCAAAAAGTGGGAGAAAATTTTCGAATAGGATAGACAAAAAAAACATTCATTTTAGTTTTCTGAGAGTTTATAGAGCAACTATTAAAAACAATGGAACAAGAAAAGCAGCAAAAAGAGTGAACAATAAAGAAAAGAAAAGAAAACGGAATGGACAAGCAGCCGTACAAATAAATAGAAGTCCAAAAATAGAAAAGGGAAAGATGGAGAAAGATATTGAATGCTATAGTGTTATAACATATTTAATGAATGGAAAAAATATTCAGTTAACCGTATAATATCTTCATATAATGCTTTACTATATTCATGTAAAGGTATAATATTTTCCTATATATATGAATAATCCAGTATAACATTGAATGTTTACATGGCCAATAACTGTATGGTTTCATAGCCAATAACTATGCTAAGGTGGTCAATTACTATCAATTTGACATTTTTATTTTTGCGTTGACTTTTTTCTAATAATATATCTGAAAAAGTGTTTTCAGACAGTATGAGTAGTAAAATACATTAATATAGTATCATATGAAGTATTTTTTATTTATGCAGAAATATTTCATTTATTTTTTATTCAAGCATACAAATACGATGTCGTTAAAGTGGCAAATTACTATACCGCTTCAACTATAATAATTTTTTTTATAGAGGGTTGGAGTGAATTTAAATTTATTCAGTGGACTTCCTTCCCATTTAAATGCACGGGCATCGCCGTGCGGGTACTGCTAGTTTAAAATAAAATAAGAAAAGTTAGCACAAGAGGCGTAGCCGATTAAAAGTTGAAAATTTTCGGTATTTTGAAGTGATAACTAGTAATATACTATAAGGTATCACTCCAAAATTCTGTACCTCAGAACCAGACTAACGTAAGTCCATTTTCGTCATTTTTCAGTAGAGGGGAAAAACGATGTATTCGACAATCGTTTTTCCCCTCCACCGAAAAATGACGAAAATGGACTTACGTTAGTCTGGTTCTGAGGTACAGAATTGTTAATTCAATCCAACATTTTTACTCGGACTTCAGAATTAGGATTTTTAAGAAATAAAAATATTTGTGGGGAAATTAATAATTTCTAATAAAAAATGGAGTGATGTTTAATTTACGAAACATACTTTTCTTTTCATTTCTTTTCAAAAAACAAAATCGGAGGAGGGGGGGGGGGTCCCCAGGACATTTTCGTTTAGAATAAATAGAATTAAAAAAACAGACGTAACTAAGCTGGTGAAACCCGGGACAAATTTCATTAATTAATAATTTCGTTCTCTGTGTGTCTATTTATTTCGGATAATAAAACTTGTATTAGAATGTTTCTATCATTTTATTTAGTTTCAATCATCTTTTTTTAGTTTGATGGTAAACTGTAAATACAAAATTCGTATTTGTTTTGTTAGAGGTAAGAATTATTACTTTTGTGTTTATGCATCATAAAATATGGAAAGATTGGAGAGGGGGGGTCAGTGAACTGTAAATGTTAAAATTATATTTATGCCCCCCTGTCGGGGAAGCTTGCCCCCCTGTCGGGCATTTCCTAGCGCCACCTCTGTTCGACAGTGCTTTGATATCTTATTTCTCAAGTTCTATAGCAACTATCAAATTTTATAACAGCTCAATTTAAAGATAATTCCATGAACTTAGATTTGATATGTAACTTAAATAATATTTTCGAGGAAAAAAAAAGCTTTTTACAAAATTTTAAAATTGAATTTTTTTCTTTTTTTCGTAAGTGCCCGGTAAAAATTAAAAAAAGAAAGATTGATCTATTTTATTGAATGCATTCAAACATTTTACAAGAGTGGAATGTTTCCAGGGTATAACTCCAGAAAATTCGCCCTCCTAACAACATTGAAAGTCGAGTAAAATTACGTTTTTGGAGCTTTAACCTTTTAACTGTCATGCCCGAGATAATCTTGGGCACAGCACTGGTATTCGAAAATGTCACGCCCGAGTTCGAGTATTACTCGGGGTAATTATTTATTTATTTTTATTTTTTTGAGTGCATCGTATTGTTATATCCGAATATATATTGGGAGACGTTTATTTCGGCTTCATCTCTTTGTCAAACCCGACTGTTTCTCGGGTTTGTGCTTGGAAAAGTGTTTCCAGTTATACCACACAAGACTGAATTACTGAAAATTATTCACTTTTATCTATTTAATTTTTTTTTCATTCATTTATTTTTTAGAAAATAATTAATTTTTTTTCATTTTTAAAAAATAATGCTCCACTAAAAGCGAACTTTACAACTGCCATGTTGAGTGGCAGTCGCCTCAAGCAAATATGCAGTGGCTACAAAACTTTAAATATTTTACCCATGTGCTTCAAAATATCAATTTTTAACTACTAAGTATATTTTATTTTGTACTAAACATTTGATTTTTGCAATAAAAAAAAATTGACAATTTGTGCACCCAAATCATCAAAATAACTTGACAGTTAAAGTGTTAATTTCTAAACATTGCCCTCCTCTTCAACGGTACCTTAGATGACCTACTATCGCGTTTTTAAGAATCCTTTTTCGAAAATTTTAAGAGAGTGGGCAGCCAAATCTCTTCTCCCAGCATACCCAGAGGCTAGTTGGCCTACAATCGCGTTTTTAAGAATTCATTTTCGAAAATTTTAAGAGAGTTAGCCGTCGAATCTCTTAACCAGCTTAATGGGAGGGAGGGGGGAAGGGTGGATCCAGCTTCTAGTTCAGGAGGGAGTCATTTTTATATAGGGAGGGGTCACGGTACAAATGTTGTGCATAAAAGGGGGGTACTTAGAATTTTTTTCGAAATATAAATCCAAATCTTGCAGTTTTAGGCCATATTTGGTCGTTTAAGGGAGGGGTCATGACCCCCATGACCTCCCTCCTGGATCCGCACTTGGGGGGTGACATTGTGGAGCCGCCTTGTAATTTCACTGGGAAACGTGCCGTAAAAATATAACTTAGTTCTCTTATCTCCCAAGTGTTATCTGTGACTCGAAGAACTCTTTAGATATTGGAAATGTTTCCTCACTTCCGATGTTGACTTTCATCCACTGCGCTCCGTGAAACTAAGATTAAGATAACTCACTTTTGCTTATATAGCTGCCTTTTTTGAACGCGGTGTGCTACGCCACGTCTGCGCTATGTAGCTTTTCCTTTTGTAAACCAAACAAAAGAAAGGGCCTGTTGCTAATTTATTTTTCGTGTATTAGTTTTATTTTTTCAACAAAAGTGATCCCTAATTCATAGTTTACACGATTTCACGGTCGTATAGTAATCAAAAAGCTCCCCACATTCACAACGCATACGCATGTGGGGGACAATGAGATACGCGGGGGGGGGGGGGGGGGCAGGTGAGGGCCTAAATATTTCAAAGGCGCCGACTGCACCGTTGAAAAAAAAACGTGGAATATTCTAGGAGGTGGAATAAGGCACTCACAGGGGGTGGGGGCTGAACCCCCAGTATTTTTGGGAGGGCGGGGGGTTGGTCTCAATCTGCCGAATGGAATTCCAAATTTTACCAAATCGATGAAATACGGGCAGGCAAACATGCGTACATCTAGTGAAAAGGGACATTTAAGCATTACAATTTGCCGAATAAGTGACTTTTCTAGAGTTCACAGTGACCTCTTATCGGAAAGTCCCTGAAAGGTATTTTTCCCGATTGGGAGATGAGGGCGTGGGGGGGGGGGGGGGATACCCTTGGAAAGAGCGAGGAAAAGTTAAAAAAAAAAAAAATACTTTTCTTCCTGAGAAGTTTTGGTTGCTGTGAATTTTTGAAATGTCGGGCTTGCCCGAAAGTTGGCTTTCATCCAAAAAACAAAAAAAATCTGCAAATGTGTGTGTGTGTCACAGCCGTACAAATAACTTTTTTTTTTTTTTTTGAGTAATCACATTTGCTATTTGTTCTCACTGGATAGCAGTTGACTTTCGCCCCTTCATCAGAGTGAAAAGGAAGCGCGATAAAATGAGAAAGCGCGTGAAGAGATTGTTTAAAAAGAGATCTAATGCAAAATCTAGTGAACACGATAATGAATAGTAAAAGAAGCCGTTTTGTGTTTTCTAACCGCTCATTGAGAAATGTGTCACGAGCTATCATGTTCGTTCGGGCGGAGTTTGTTCTTGGAAAATTAAAAAAACAAGAAATGTAATTTTGAGTTGAAAATAAAATGGTGCTACTTTTGGAAAGTCTTCAGATGTGAGGAAACATATCTAAATGTGAGTAGGGTCCTATCGCACCTTTCGTAAAACAAAATTTGAATTCAACATTTCAAAACAAAAAAAAAATTTCTGCTGTGTCTATCCAAAATCTCTATGGCTTGTTATAAACACAGAAACTCGATACAACTAAAATCTTTATTTTTAAAAATACTATAATATGTAGTTCTGCTTAAAAAAGAAATAAAATGTATGCATTACTTTAGGAAAGTTGAGTCGTTTGGTTTTCTAAATCAAGTTGCACACAAAATGTTACCTTCCATTTGCGACATATAATAGGGTCATCTAGTTATTTCCATTCTACAAATATTTTGAGATGATTTACTGATTTCCTCTAAAACCCTAGCAAATGAATGAACTAAAACGAGTTTCCAGAAACTCATAAAGTATGAAGAGGGATGGAAAAGCACGATTCGTGGAATATTATCCTGAAATTTGACGCATCGTAAATGCGAATTGTGCATTGTTCGTTCGACCTGCTTTTTCGCTTATCTGACGATGTTCCGTTGAGCTGTCTGGAATTTCATCGACTGCAATAAACCATTTTCTCCTTCAACTGACGAAAAATACCTCTCATCAAAATGTCTTCACTGTCTTTTTTGCTAATGACCTATCTCCATGATTTGGAATTCAAACTCTCATTTATATGCAGTGGAACCTCGATAACTCGACAAAGGGACCACGAAAATATGTCGAGTTAAGCAAGTGTCAACTTACCGAAGTTCCATAGTTTCAACCATTGTAGTGTTTTCTGTATTGCAATTTCATTGTACGTACCATCCACTCTGTAAAAATTCATTTCAGAAAAGGAATTTAATTTTCTTTCTTTCTTTTTTTCTTTTATTTTCTTTTTAACACGCTTTTGTTAGTTTCACATGTGATTTTGTTTGCATGTTTGTATGTCCGTATGTAACTCCGAATAAAAGATAAAATTCACGTTCTTTCCAAACATAGAAGTAATATATTTAATGCTATTATTAATGCTAAGTGCATGTAAACTTAGCGGATATTCAATAGTTTTGAAAATCAGACGGTAATCAGAGCATCATGGAATATAGTTTAACCTTTAGTATTAATGAGGTAGAATAAAGTATATTATACTTATACTTAATACTATCCTGCACTTATATAAGGTATTTTGATTAACTCTAAAAGCGTATTTTTTAGTTTTTTTTTAAACTATATTTAATTATTTTGTTTGAAAGCATAGCAAAATAAATAGAACGATGCATCATTAGAAATGAATTCATAATTTTTGAAAAGTGTTAAGAGCTTCATATCTTGCTTGAGTATATTTCTAAAACCCTTTTCTGGTCTGGGGCTACAACAACAGCGCAGAGTGTGGTGGTCGACTCCTTTGCGTCAAGTGGGAATTCTTCAAAAGAGCCTCTTTCAGGCAAAACAATGAATGCCTGACTCATAAACCGCAAAATTGCCAAAAGTTGTCAATGTGAAAGAACATCCGTAGAGAATAATGTGGATTGAAAGAACGAGTGGATGTTCTTATGAGCGATTCCATACCAAATCACCGAAAAAAAGAAAGTTGGTCGCACGACCGACTCGGATTTTTTTTTTAATTTGGTACACAGATTGATGGTATAGAGATATGAAATAGCCCAAAAGGAAAGTTACCTGCTCCACTTATTTTCAGAGATACATGCCCTCAAAGTTTGTCCGCCACGTCAAAATACTAAAAAAGTGATGTTATTTAATCATTTTTTATAAAAAATCGTACTCATGCAAAATAAAAGTGTTAGATATCTATGGAAACTAGTTACTCCAGGCATTCTGGAAAAAAAATACTAGAACGTTCATAATGAAAATTGCCAAGGTACAGGGCTCTTTGAAGTTGTCACCACAAAAACTTGATTTTGCAGATTTTGCTAAAATTCAGGCATTTATTACAAAAAAAGGCAAACAAAACCAAAGGTTTTCTCACTTTCTGGTAGTGTACAGGTCCTCCCTGTAAATTTCTACGCAATAAATTTTTTGGGTTTCTCACTCCTTCTTGGAAATATTTTAGCTTAAAGATAAGCCGTAAGGCAAAAAACGGGTTTTTGGCCATCTTGGCAGCCATTTTTCTCATAAAGGGGGAGCAGTAGAAACTTTAATTTTTTTTTTAAACAAGCCACTGATATGTTAGCTATTCACAGGAAAAAGTTTACTTTTGGTTATTTCTCCCATTAAGAGATATCCTGCTGACAGTATATACATGTTTTTCGCGACGACCATATGCTTTTGTTCCCCCTCTCATGGACTTAAAATTGATTAAACCAAAAAATAATGATATATTTATTATTAGCTGTATTATCTACCCAATATGTCATGAAATTTAATTTATTAAATCATTGAACAATAAATTAGATAATTGATGAAAACAAGAAAAAGTATTTCTCTGATGCCTGAGCATTATGCATTCATAATTATAAAGCACTAAATACTTTCTTGAGAAATTAATTAACATAAACGAGCTCTAAATAGTTATATTATAAGCAATACCCAATCTTGTGATTGGGATACTCCTGTTTTTAATTGAAGAATTTCTTGAATATCACATGAATATCAGGAAAATAAATGAGGTCTTTTCGTTTGATGTAGGATACTTTATGACAAATTTCATTTGATGGGCTACTAACTGAGCATGGTGATAAAGAGCTATTAATTTCAGCATCGAATTCCATTTTACTTTATTAACAGTTAAATATTTATAAAATAATTAAATAAATAATTTAATATAAAGCCATACTTGAAGAATTAAAATTAGTGCAACTAATTTATTTCCATACTGATCTTTACAAAATTGACATGCGTTGAGCGCTGATAAGAACTGACAAGAAAAAGTTTACTCACTAAAATATTACTTCACAGATACTTTAAAGCATACATTCTATTTTCCACAAAATAATACTGCAACAAAGAACAAGGGTATCCTCCTGTTTATAGACATCAATCAGGAACATCCAATCACAAGATTGGGTATTGCCTATGAGATAAATATTCGAAGCTCCTTTATTTTAATTGATTTTTCAAGAAATTCTTTAGTACCTACCCCTTTATACCCTTGTTCTTTGTTGCAGTATTATTTTGTAGAAAATAGAATGTACGCTTTATAGTATCTGTGAACTAGTATTTTAGTGAGTAAACTTATTCTTGTCAGTTCTTATCAGTGCCCAACACATGTCAGTTTTGTAAAGATCAGTATGGGAATAAATTAGTTGCACTAATTTTAATTCTTCAAGCATGGCTTTATATTAAATTATTTATTTAATTATTTTATAAATATTTAACTGTTAATAAGGTAAAATGGAATTCGATGCTGAAATTAATAGCTCTTTATCACCATGCTCAGTTAGTAGCCCATCAAATGAAATTTGTCATAAAGTATCCTACATGAAACGAAGACCTCATTTATTTTCCTGATATTCATGTGATATTCAAGAAATTCTTCAATTAAAAACAGGAGTATCCCAATCACAAGATTGGGTATTGCTTATAATATAACTATTTAGAGCTCATTTATGTTAATTAATTTCTCAAGAAAGTATTTAGTGCTTTATAATTATGAATGCATAATGCTCAGGCATCAGAGAAATACTTTTTCTTGTTTTCATCAATTATCTAATTTATTGTTCAATGATTTAATAAATTAAATTTCATGACATATTGAGTAGATAATACAGCTAATAATAAATATATAATTATTTTTTGGTTTAATTAATTTTAAGTCCATGAGAGGGGGAACAAAAGCATATGGTCGTCGCGAAAAACATGCATATACTGTCAGCAGGATATCTCTTAATGGGAGAAAAAACAAAAAGTAAACTCTTTTCCTGTGAATAGCTAACATATCAGTGGCTTGTTTAAAAAAAAATTAAAGTTTCTACTGCTCCCCCTTTATGAGAAAAATGGCTGCCAAGATGGCCAAAAACGCATTTTTTGCATTACGGCTTATCTTTAAGCTAAAATATTTCCAAGAAGGAGTGAGAAACCCAAAAAATTTATTGCGTAGCAATTTACAGGGAGGACCTGTACACTACCAGAAAGTGAGAAAACCTTTGGTTTTGTTTGCCTTTTTTTGTAATAAATGCCTGAATTTTAGCAAAATCTGCAAAATCAAGTTTTTGTGGTGACAACTTCAAAGAGCCCTGTACCTTGGCAATTTTCATTATGAACGTTCTAGTATTTTTTTTCAGAATGCCTGGAGTAACTAGTTTCCATAGATATCTAACACTTTTATTTTGCATGAGTACGATTTTTTATAAAAAATGATTAAATAACATCACTTTTTTAGTATTTTGACGTGGCGGACAAACTTTGAGGGCATGTATCTCAGAAAATAAGTGGAGCAGGTAACTTTCCTTTTGGGCTTTTTCATACCTCTATACCATCAATCTGTGTGCCAAATTAAAAAAAAAATCCGAGTCGGTCGTGCGACCCCCATTCGGTGATTTGGTATGGAATCGCTCTTATACAAGAGGTTTGCAGCCATTGAAATTAACATTAGACCAGCCATTGAAAAAAAAATGTCGAATTACCGAGGTAGTCGAGTAACCAAAGTTTCACTGTACTTTCTCTACTTATCTCGCCCCCCCCCCCCTTCTTTTATTTTTGCTTTATAAGCTGTGATTATATTCTGCACCCCAATACTTTGAGTGGTTGAACATTGCCGAGGCCCTGAAGTTGCCACTGCTAGTTTTTCATTGGTCATTAATTTTGTATGTTTATAAGGTTAAAGAGGGGAGGTCAAAAGTGTTTGGTCTAGCTACCTCCACCCCGCATCCATATTTATTAATCTAGTCTTGGCGAACACCCTCCTCGCCACTAGGGAAGTTTTAACATTCCATATTCCTACTTGATCTACTAGATATTGTTAAGGCACTTACAAAACCCAAAAATTCAGCATCACCGAATTTTAAAACGCAACTAGCTGCGTAGCCCGGCGTTGCACGGGCTGTAATGTAGTGAAGGCAGTTTGAGAAAACTACTCGCCACCAAGGCGGCTCGCCTTTAAAGAAATGAGGAAAGTTTAAACAGTTTACTCGTCGTCAAGGCGGCTCGCCTTTACAGTAGCGAGGAAAGTTTCAATTCACTACTCGCCGCCAAGGCTGCTCGCCTTTAAAGTACCAAGGAAAAGTTTAATAAACTACTCCCCGCTAAAGCGGCTCGCTAAAAAGCTTTCCTGCATCAAAGAATCAATCGAATTATTTGCACATGCTTCCTCAAAAATAAAGACGATGTCAAGTAGCGCATACTTAGCACTCTCCCTAAATTACAAATAAAATTCCTTTCCAAAAACAATTATTTCCAAACCGCTTTCTTCCGGTAAAATTAATTGCAAAATTCTAAACGAAAAAGTTCTTTTAATATTTGGATCGAAGCCAGAAAAAGTCCCTTCTAAAAACAGCAATTGCAATTTTATTTAAAAACACATTTTCAAAATGGTACCTGAGAAAAAATATGTCATTAATAATTAGAATAAAAACAATTGTTAGAACTTTGTTATAACACGTATTCAAAATGACAATGAAAAAAATAACACTATTTCATTTTAAAAAGTTCAACTTAATTAACGTTTTAATTCAAAATCGCAACGGAAAGAAATAAATATCTTGGAATTTTAAATAGTTCAATAATTTAATTAACGTTTTAATTCAAAATGGCAACGGTAAGAAAAAATGTCTTGGAAGTTTAATCATTAATTAGGCTTAATCGCTTTAAATTTGACTACTTATTAATTAAACATTCGTTTTAAATTTGACTACTTATGGATCGCAGCCAGAAAAAGTCCCTTCTAAAAACAGCAATTGCAATTTTATTTAAAAACACATTTTCAAAATGGTACCTGAGAAAAAATATGTCATTAATAATTAGAATAAAAACAATTGTTAGATCTTTGTTATAACACGTATTTAAAATGACAATGGAAAAAAAATAACACTCTTTCATTTTAAAAAGTTCAATTTAATTAACGTTTTAATTTAAAATCGCAACGGAAAGAAATAAATATCTTGGAATTTTAAATAGTTCAATAATTTAATTAACGTTTTAATTCAAAATGGCAACGGTAAGAAAAAATGTCTTGGAAGTTTAATCATTTATTAGGCTTAATCGCTTTAAATTTGACTACTTATTAATTAAACATTCGTTTTAAATTTGACTACTTATGGATCGCAGCCAGAAAAAGTCCCTTCTAAAAACAGCAATTGCAATTTTATTTAAAAACACATTTTCAAAATGGTACCTGAGAAAAAATATGTCATTAATAATTAGAATAAAAACAATTGTTAGATCTTTGTTATAACACGTATTTAAAATGACAATGAAAAAAAAATAACACTCTTTCATTTTAAAAAGTTCAATTTAATTAACGTTTTAATTTAGGGCCGAATTCAAGTGAAACACCATTGCAGTCGCTTCGAGGCGATCGCATATTGCAACCGCTACTGTAAGTCGAATTCAAGTGAATTCGTTTCACTTGAATCCAAATTTTGGAATTTGCGATTGCATTGGTGAGTTGCGATCGTCCGTGTTTCACTTGAATTCCTGCCTTAAAATCGCAACGGAAAGAAATAAATATCTTGGAATTTTAAATAGTTCAATAATTTAATTAACGTTTTAATTCAAAATGGCAACGGTAAGAAAAAATGTCTTGGAAGTTTAATCATTTATTAGGCTTAATCGCTTTAAACTTGACTACTTATTAATTGATATCTTCGCTAATTAAAATCGTATAATCATATAGATTGAAACTAATGAAGCCTGAAAAATTACCTATCTATCGGTACCTGGTTCGACTTTCAGTTCATTGGCGTTCAGGAGAAATAAGCGTGACATAGAAAGATAGAAAGAAAGATAGAAAGAAAGATAGAAAGATAGTTAGAAAGATACTCAGTTTTTAATATAAGTAGATGATGATTGATTTGTAGTGAAAACCCACGCGCAAAAAAAGCGCGCCTCGAAAACGAAACCAGTAACGTCAAATAGCTCTAGTTTTAGCATTTCACCCACAAAAATTGTATTTCAGCTATACTATCGTTTCATTGCGGAGTTTTTTCTCCTTCCGTTGTCAATTCGTTTAAGTATTAATTCACTGCGCAGGTTGGATTTGTCAAAAGGCAATCCAATAACCTGCCAAGAGTGTCAGCGTCGATTGTTATAAGGTTTTTGCTGCGAAAACCATGTTTAAATTTTTATCTCGGCATTACTTGGCGACTTTTACCATTCTTCCGGCAGCCCGCGAGAACGGCAGTTCGGAAAACTGGTTTCTGTTCGGCCGATAAGCAGTTTCTCGCTCCAATCTTTGAGCTCTGGCGAAAAATCCACTGGCCTTATTTTTAGGGAGGATTTTTTTAGGAGAGATGAAGAAAAAGGAGCACATAATTTCCGAGGGATGTTTTATCCACTATGAGAAAAATACATTTAGAAGCTTGCCACATTATCCTCCTCATTCTTCTTTTCCGAGATGATCCCTTGCCTCTGCAAAATTACGGCTTATCTCTTTTTCTGCTGAAAGCAGAAGTGATTCGATTTAGAGAGGTGCTCCGTGCATGGCCGATGAGAGGGCATATCGCCCTTAGGAAGCTAGGAGCCTGACCCTTGGAAGAGCACGGCTAGAAGGAACAACAGTACATCTAGTAAATTTTAAGGTCTGAGAGTTGCCCGTAACCCAAACTGACGAGGGGCCGACCTTGGCTCTCCGCAGCCCTGAAAATTAATGTGCGCCAAAGGTGGAAAAGGGACGAAGTCTCCGAAGTACACCCGTAGCAGGAGGGTTCCAGAAGTCGCCGTAGGGGGCATAAAGAGGCATCCCTCGAAGTACACCGCGTTCGGCGTTGCACACAAACCCGCCAGCGGCGCTTTACCCGAACCGCCGAAGGTGACTACTTTCTTTTAATTTTGATTATGAACTTCAGAAACAGATAAAACTCAGGTTTAAACAAGCTTTTATTCAAGATTTTCCGAATGAACACCAGAAATATCTAAAAAGAATTCCAGATTTCAGTCGGACTGATTTGGGGATAAATAAAGAGCCATGAGTCTGAAGCAGAAAGTTATGAAATTCGGATAGTCGGAAGGCGCTAAATTATCAGGAGTCGGAGTCATGGTAATTATAACTGTTATATTCAGACACGTAAGGCTTATGCATTATTAAAAACTGAGCGTTTCTATTTTTCTGTGTCATGCTTCTTTTTCACACAAACGCAAGTAAACTGGCCATGGAACCAGTAATCGATAGATCTGTAATTTTTCGTTCTTTATTATGGCTTTATCTACTTAATTCTGCGATTTTAATTATCGGAGATATTAATTAAAAGAATCTTTCTCTGATAGCTTTTCACAACGCAGTTTCGGAAACAACCCAGGAATGTTTGAAAAATCCAACAGCCGTGACAGAAACTCTATTTGCTCTTTCCATTTGGTTTCCTCTTTCTCTCTATTCCTCTCTCTCTTTCTACCTATCTTTCTCTGTGTACACGAGCCGCCCTTGCAAAAAGCCCTTTATCATCCAAATCAGAGGAGAAGGGGTAGCAAAAGTGGCTTTTAATTCGGAAAATTTTCGAAACTGAAATCCTCAATATGGAATATTGAGTAAGTTTTGGTGACCTTAGGAGTTGGGCAGGAAATAGATGTTCCCCCTAAGAAATGGGGTGGGTGTTTCCGACTTCTAATAGATTTGCACTTGGCGGCCATCAACTGTTGCCACCCGAGGCATGGGCGGTAGATTGCCTCCCGCTACAGCAGTCTTCTTCTACAAAAACAACGCAAATCTCCCGATTTGTGTGTTCAAGTAATGCCCCCCTTCCCTCTTTTCCTTTTGAGCAAAAGGTGGAAACACATCTCTGGCTCTCTGATGTTATTGAGACCGCGGGGGGGGGGGGTCTAGTTCATATCCTCTTCTCCCTCAGTTTAATAACTTTGCAAAGTCCCTGCTTTCAACGTTTCAACTTAAAAACTTATTTTCAATTTTTTTAAATTATTATTATTATTATTATTATTATTATTTTTTGCATCGTATAAGAGCGGAGAGACTAGGGTAAGGGGGGGGGGCAAACCTGCAAATTCTGAGATATAGGCAGGAATTCAAGTGAAACACGGACGATCGCAACTCGCCATTGCAATCGCAAATTCCCAAATTTGGATAAGTTGCAATCGCAATAAATGCTAATTGCACTGACGTCACTACGGGTGGAGCCAATAAGAGCTCACAAGCAGTCAGCGATCTCCTCTTATTCGCCAAGTAGGCTGTGACGTTTTATCTAGCTCGTTTTTCATAGGCAAACGTCACGCTGACGTCATGATGTTTTTACCAAGAAACGTTCTAATGTAATTCACTTCCAGTAGCGATTGCAATATGCGATCGCCTGTTTCACTTGAATTCCTGCCATACACAGGAACGATAAACATCCCCAAAAGAAAGTAACCAATGGCACCCAGGTAACTCTCAGAACAAGCGTTTTTCGCCGCTCGGATGATGAAGAAATGGGTGTCCTCAAAAGAATTAACAGTCTTGGTATTGTTGATTTCTTTTTATTTTCAATATTATTTTCCATCAATCTTCTGGAAAGCGTTGATTGCTTTCTCATTGTTTTTTTTTTTTTTTTTCAAACCCAAGACTTGGATGAGCCTTTGGTCCACTCTGGTTAAGGATGATGTTCCATCACTTTTGAAATTGTGATTGGCAGTACTTAAATGTAAACAAAAGTTTCTTTTTCTTTAGGTCGAGGGAATATCGGATCCAGCAGGGCAGAAAATATCACGTGACTACATGACAACCGGAAAGCGATTTCAGTGTGGGCGTGGCTTAAAGGAAATGATAGCAGACAGCTTTTGAATCGCGTAGTGTGGATTTAAATATTCTGTCTGCTGCAAAATAATTTAAATATAATAAAGACGAAATTAAGCATAATTAAAAATGCCAAATGCAATGTTTTACGAAAACGAGTAGTATCTTCTACATGAAAATCCAAAATTGATTTTTCTGTTCTTTTTCGTAACTTAATTTTGTTTCAGAATTTTAGTTCCGGTTTATTTTGCTAATTTTCAATCGTTTTTTTTTTTTGACTCGAAAAAATTCTTTTGTGTAATAGAGAAGTTAAATTCTAATTTGCTTTAAAAAAATTAATAAATAAAATTCATCACCACACCAGGATTTAAAAAAATAAATAAATAAAGGAACATAAAGTTGAACTGCCTTGAAAATCAAAAATTATATTAAAAAGAAAAGAAAAGAAAGACAAGCTATTCTCGGCTTGTGTTCTTTTTTTCTTATCGAATACATTATGGAATAACCATTTGGTTTTATTTCTTGATTCATTTAGGCAGGCCAATGATTTAAATCAATTGATTTGAACCAGTGATTTAAATCAAATGATTTTTTTTTAAAATCATTGATTTAAATCATTTTTCAACTTAAGCCTAGAAATCTTCTTGATTTTTTGATTTTCATAAATTTTGCCTTTTGCTTAGTCAGCATAACTTTTCTTCCTAATATTGATTTTTGTCCTTATGGTTTTCTCTCACTTTAATACTTCTATCTATTCATTTTGTCTCTCCTTACTCAATCTAATTATTCACATTTTTAGTCAATGGAAACTTTTAAATTATATTCGGCATTATAATAAAAATTATTATTATTATTTTTTTGAAATTGATAAGGAAGTTAAAAGGCAATACACTAAAAGATGGTTGTGTATCTTTTGATTTTTATCTCATAGAACAATTTTCAATTTGAAGGATAGTTAAACAATGTTGAAAAAGAGAAATTTGCTTTAAACTGCTAACACGTTTTTCAAAGTTACGAGAAATCATATTTTCAATGTAAAAAAAAATAAATAAAAAAGCATATTAATTAAAAGACATGTAGCAATGTCCAATTTATTTATTTCCTTCTGTTTTTAAGCTTTTCAGTGTGTTACTATGTCATTTGCATTATACTTATGATTTAAATCATATGCACTTGTATTAAAATCGTTTGCATTGAATGTTATGAAATTTTTTTGGTGACATAATAAATGAAATTTTGTTTTGAAATTTTTAACAATATCAATTTAATGCTTACTAATATTCATAAGTATAGCTTATCAGTTACGAAAGTTCCTGAAGTTTTTTTTTCTTTTAATATAAAAAATCGATTTAAATTTTTAAAAAAAATCAGATTTAAATAAAAAAATTTGATTATTTAATTAAGCATTTTCTAATTTTTTAATAAAGTAAATAAAGAAGCATAAAAAATCAAGAAAATTTTATTATTTTCTAACAACTTATACACTAAAGGCTGTTCTCAAATAGCTACTAAGTGAATTAAAACTTTTAAATGTTAAATAAAAAATAATTGTTATAAGTAATTGCAAAAAATGTTGTAAAACTTAGTTAATATTCAGTTAACCAGACATTGGTAGTATTTGGCCGAATAGTTAGTTTTAGTATTCATATAAAACTGCTATTTGGTACATCCTTAATGCTTATTCAAATACTTCATTCATGATTAGTAGTTCTTTCTTTCTTTTTAATTTTTTGAATCATAACGGTAAGTTCTTCCAGTAGTATTGCTCTGAATGGCTAAAATCAAGATACATTCATGTCACATTTAATGCATTGGACATGGGCCCCACCCAATATAGGGAGGGCAAGAGGGGCCCAGCCCCCCCCCCCCTTCTCATAGAAATGAGTACTTTCTTAATTTTAGTGCAATATTTTCTGCAAAAATATAAATATATTTCTTTTTCAGCCATTAGTGAGTAAGTTATTAAAAATGCTAAATTTCAATAACTTTAATTACTTCACTGAAATTACTTTCCATGGGAAAAATATATGGCCAAACCTTGGGGGAAAATACATAATCCCCCCCCCTCAAAATTTCGCATAGTGGCACCGGAGGTACATTGTAGGAGAGTCAGAGGAGACATGATCCAGTTGTTTAATTTTATCAAAATGAATGAAGTTTATCTATTGAATTTTTGTTTAGAAAGCAGAACAAGGACACATTGTTTTAAGCTATTTAAATTTCAGGCTAAACTAGAGGTAAGGAAAAATTACTAATTTAGTAGGGTTGTGAGCACCTGGTACAACTTACCAGAATACCAGAGGAGGTTTTTACGAGTAAGGGAGTTGATAGCTTTAAGAAGACCATAGATCTTCATACTGCTATAAATTTACTAAGACCAGCCTAGCTGGGGATAGAGCCTGTAGCTGTTCGTCTTCTTTTGTATTTGTATATAACAATTTAAGAATTTATTATTTACTATTACTATTTTAAAACCTTTCCTACAAACTTGACTTTTATAATTATTATTCATTTATTATTCTAATAAGCATTCAGAACTAACTACTCGCCTTGTCTTACGGGACGAAAAGAGGGCATGGGGCAGGGCCAATGGGAGCAGATTCCTTGACTCTCAGCCATGAAAAATTAAATAGCAATTTTTGTGTGCTGTAATTTAATGACTGCTAAATTTAGATTACTTAAGTGATTTCAAGTCACAAAAAAAAAAGGATGCGTAATTTATCAGAGCATGCATTAAAATAATTATTTGTTGCTAAAGATTCAAAAGCTCCACTGTTTATGTTCAGTACTTATTAACTTACATCCTAAATGCAGGATGTGAAAAAATCAATGATTTTTTTGAAAAAATCAAAATAATCAGATTTTTTAAATTTAAATCTGATTTTTTTAAAATTTAAATCGATTTTTTATATTAAAAAAAAAAATTCAGAAACTTTCGTAACTGATTAGCTGTACTTATGAATATTAGTAAGCATGAAATTGATATTGTTAAAAATTTCAAAGCAAAATTTCATTTATTATGTCACCAAAAAAATTTCATAACATTCAATGCAAACGATTTTAATACAAGTGCATATGATTTAAATCATAAGTATAATGCAAATGACATAGTAACACACTGAAAAGCTTAAAAACAGAAGGAAATAAATAAATTGGACATTGCTACATGTCTTTTAATTAATATGCTTTTTTATTTATTTTTTTTTACATTGAAAATATGATTTCTCGTAACTTTGAAAAACGTGTTAGCAGTTTAAAGCAAATTTCTCTTTTTCAACATTGTTTAACTATCCTTCAAATTGAAAATTGTTCTATGAGATAAAAATCAAAAGATACACAACCATCTTTTAGTGTATTGCCTTTTAACTTCCTTATCAATTTCAAAAAAATAATAATAATAATTTTTATTATAATGCCGAATATAATTTAAAAGTTTCCATTGACTAAAAATGTGAATAATTAGATTGAGTAAGGAGAGACAAAATGAATAGATAGAAGTATTAAAGTGAGAGAAAACCATAAGGACAAAAATCAATATTAGGAAGAAAAGTTATGCTGACTAAGCAAAAGGCAAAATTTATGAAAATCAAAAAATCAAGAAGATTTCTAGGCTTAAGTTGAAAAATGATTTAAATCAATGATTTTAAAAAAAAATCATTTGATTTAAATCACTGGTTCAAATCAATTGATTTAAATCATTGGCCTGCCTAAATGAATCAAGAAATAAAACCAAATGGTTATTCCATAATGTATTCGATAAGAAAAAAAGGACACAAGCCGAGAATAGCTTGTCTTTCTTTTCTTTTCTTTTTAATATAATTTTTGATTTTCAATGCAGTTCAACTTTATTTTCCTTTATTTATTTATTTTTTTAAATCCTGGTGTGGTGATGAATTTTATTTATTAATTTTTTTAAAGCAAATTAGAATTTAACTTCTCTATTACACAAAAGAATTTTTTCGAGTCAAAAAAAAAAAAACGATTGAAAATTAGCAAAATAAACCGGAACTAAAATTCTGAAACAAAATTAAGTTACGAAAAAGAACAGAAAAATCAATTTTGGATTTTCATGTGAAAGATACTACTTGTTTTCGTCAAACATTGCATCTGGCATTCTTAATTATGCTGAATTTCGTCTTTATTATATTTAAATTATTTTGCAGCAGACAGAATATTTAAATCCACACTACGCGATTCAAAAGCTGTCTGCTATTATTTCCTTTAAGCCACGCCCACACCGAAATCGCTTTCCGGTTGCGTTGTAGTCACGTGATATTTTCTGCCCTGCTGGATCCGATATTCCCGCGACCTTTTCTTTATTTGCTTACATGTTCTTGAAAACATTTTCGGTGCAGTGCTGTAGAATTCATCTTTAATTTTGCAGAAAAACCTGACATGTATGAAAAAAACTATTAAATAGTGAAAATGCAAACTGACAAGTGTGCTTTTTTTCAATATGTGAATTTATTACTTCGTTTAACTCGTATACGTTTATATTTCACTTGATAATGGAAATCGCACTTCAGTTGGTACGCTTCAGTCATATTATTATATTCACTAAGTTTAATTTTGAAGTATATTTTTTCTTTTAATTTATTTATTCAGGCAAAAGATGGTTTAGAAGCAAGAGAAGTTCCTGTAGGTTGTGTCATGATTTATGAGAATGAAGTCATTGCTTCTTCCAGGAACAGTACAAACGAAAGTAAAAGTGTAAGAGCAAGTTATTCCTTTATTTTCCTTTATAAAGCATGTGATTGAAACATTAAGTGTTTTAAGTTTTGTCGTAAGCATTTATGATCATTAAAAAAAAAACTGAACTTGAAATGTGTTAACAAAGTTCGAAACAAATATCTATATCTGGGCCAATCCATGAGAAACAGGACATAAACATCAAAATATGAAACTCACTTAATAATAACATGTTATATGTCATTTTGTTCACAAGAAAGCATAGTTTCCTCATTCAAATACAAATACAAATGCGACGACCAGCAGCAGGCTCTGGGCCCAACTGGGCTGGTCCTAGTCAAATTAAAGACCCCAATGAAGATCAATGGCCTTCTTAAAGCTATCTACTCCATTGCTCCTTACTGCCTCTTCCGGTAAACTGTTCCAAGCTCCCTCTACCCTGCTAAAGTAGTAATTTTTTCGAATTTCCAGGTTAGCCTGAGGTTTAAACAGCTTAAAACAATGACCCCTTGTCCTGCTTTCCGTGCAAAAATCCAACCCTGCAACATCATTTATTTTAATAAATTTAAATAACTGAATCATATCCCCTCTGGTTCTCCTTTGCTCAAGACTATACATATTAAGCATTCTAAGTCTGGAATCATAGTCTAGATTAGAAAATCCATTTACTAACCTTGAACCCCTTGTACCTAAATGCAGCATTTGACATTTCCCAACATTAACTGCCATATCCCACTTGTCTGCCCATTTAGTTATATGATCCAAATCCTGTTGCAGCTTATTTACTTGTTCATCGTTTTCTACAACCCCCATGATTTTTACATCATCACCAAAACAATTCATGTTTCCAGAAACATTTTCATGAATATTGTTCATAAAAATAATAAACAAAAGGGGACCTAAAACTGATCCTTGGGGCCTTAAACCACTTAAACCACTTAAAACCTCACTCCATTTAGAATAGTTACCCCTAACAACTACTCTTTGTTTCCTTCCTGTCAACCAATTTCTAACCCAAAGTAGAATTTTACCTCCTATTCCTATATCAGCTAATTTACTGAGTAGTGCTACATGAGGCACCTTGTCGAAAGCTTTTTGAAAATCTATGTAAACAACATCTACACACTTTTTGTTATCTAAAGCCATGGTAACCTTGTTGTAGAAATATAATAAATTAGTAGCACACGATTTACCTTTTCTGAAACTATACTGCAAACTAGTCAACAGCCCATTATTTTCTAAGAAATTCATAATCTTAATTTTGATCAATGTTTCAAAAATTTTACAAACCACTGATGTTAGACTCACAACCCTATAATTTCCCGCATTGCCTCTAGACCCTTTCTTTAAGAGTGGTGTAATGTTAGCTAGTTTCCAGTCCTCTGGTACTATCCCTGAGTTAAACGACGCATTGAATATATTAACTATAACGTCCACTAATTCCTCTGCTTATTCTACTAGAATTTTTGGATAAATATTATCTGGTCCCGGAGCATTTGTGGTTTTAATTTTTTTCAAACAAAGTAATACATCTTCCCTGGAAAATACACAGTCCTCAAGCTGTGTAGTAGCTTGTGTCTTGCTTGTGTCAACTGTTGAGATACAGTTATCGTTAAAAACACTGGAAAAGAAGTCGTTAAGAACATTAGCAATATCCCCATCATTCTGAATTAAATTTTCATGCTCATCTACCAGTGGCCCAATTTGACTATTTCGAACTTTCCCAGAATTTGCGTATGCAAAAAACTCTTTTGGATTCCTGTCAATATTATCTGCCAGCCTTTGTTCCAATTCTCTTTTCTGAAACCGTACCAAATACTTAAAGCTACGCCTAGCCTCACAATACTGTAGCCTATCTGCGCTGTGACCAGTTTTTTTTAACCAATGAAAAGCAGCTTGCTTACGGTTTAGAGCGTCCTTAGTTTCCCTAGTGAACCACATGGGCCAAATTTTAGTATTCACCCCTTTTCGCCTAAAAGGTACATAATCCCCAACTGTTTTTGCTAGCTTTTCCTTAAACTCTGTCCACTGCAGATTTACATCGCTATAGTCCAAACCTGATGAAAAAAACGTTTTCAAACTCTGCCTGAGTGCGATAAAATTAGCATTTCTGAAATTAGGCACAAACCTGAAATTTTTGTCTTTGTGCATATCAAACTTAATCCCAAACCTAATACTGTTGTGGTCACTATCTCCAATGTGCTCCCCCTACACATAATGCCTGAACAGCATCTTCAACATTGCACAAAACTAGATCCAAAACAGCATCCTGCCGTGTTCCCTGAGAAACAACTTGATCTAAAAAGCAGTCCCCAATTACTTTTAGAAATTCTTCATCTCTACTATTATTGGGGTAAGAATTTTTCCAATCAATGCCCGGAAAATTGAAATCCCCCATTATAATTACCGGTCCCTTACTTGACATATCTCTTATAATACGACACATCTGTTCATCTTGACCCTTGCTTAGACTAGGTGGCCGATAAATGTTACTCAAACGTAATTTTTTGCCCTTGCCGCTCATCAGTTCTAGCCAAACCATGTCAATATCATTAGGTTTGTCATTTATTGCCAATTCATTGCAAGTTAAAGTATCTCTAACGTAAAATAAAACCCCACCACCTCTTTTACCTACTCTATCTTGTTTAAACAAATTATACCCAGCAATACACAATAAATCATCATCATTTTTGGTAGCCCATGTCTCGGTAACTCCTATAACATCTAAACTCTCCTTTATAATAATGCTTTTCAATTCTTCCATCTTGTTCCTAATACTGCGAGCATTGGTATAAAAAACCCTAAGCATGCTCAAATTGTTTTTATTCAACCCCTTACGATTTCTTAGTGTGTAAAATATCCAAAGTAAATCCCTTCAAAGTGTAAAATGTCCTAGTTTTTACTGTAAACATGGTTTCAACGTCCTAAAGTTACGGTTTTTCTAACCCATTTTTTCAGTTAAAAATTATCAAGTTTCCAGCTTAGACCCTGGCCACACCGGGTTCAATTTGGAAGATAACGAATTATAGTGCTTTAGTATGCACCCCCTTTGACCTTTTCCAGCAATCAATTTATACAAATACAAATACAAATGTGGCGACCAGCAGCAGGCTCAGGGCCCAACTTGGCTGGTCCTAGTCAAATTAAAGACCCCAATGAAGATCAATGGCCCTCTTAAAGCCATCTACTCCATTGCTCTTTACCGCCTCTTCCGGTAAGCCGTTCCAAGTTCCCACTACCCTGCTAAAATAGTAATTTTTTCGAATTTCCAGGTTCGCCTGAGGTTTAAACAGCTTAAAACAATGACCCCTTGTCCTGCTTTCCTTGCAAAACTCCAACCCTGCAACATCATTCATTTTAATAAATTTAAATAACTGAATCATGTCCCCTCTGGTTCTCCTTTGCTCAAGACTATACATATTAAGCATTCTAAGTCTGGAATCATAGTCTAAATTAGAAAATCCATTTACTAACCTTGTAGCCCTTCTTTGTACCCTTTCCAATAAATTAATGTCTTTCTTCAGATAAGGAGACCAAAACTGAACAGCATACTCCAAATGAGGTCTTACCAAACTTCTATATAGAGGCAGAAGAACCTTCTTAGATTTGTTTGAAATAGATCTATTAATAAACCCAAGCATCCTATTGGCTTTGTTACTAGCTATGCTGCACTGTTGACTGGACTTGAAATCCTGATTTATTAAGACACCTAGATCCATAACATTATCTGCCCTACTAATGACTGAACCCTGTAAATAATAGCTTGTATGCTTATTTCCATGACCGAAATGCAGCACTTGACATTTCCCAACATTAACTGCCATACCCCACTTGTCTGCCCATTTAGTAATATGATCCAAATCCTGTTGCAGCTGATTTATTTGTTCGTCATTTTCTACAACCCCCATAAGTTTGACATCATCGGCAAAACAATTCATGTTTCCAGAAACATTTTCATGAATGTCATTCATAAAAATAATAAACAAAAGGGGACCTAAAACTGATCCTTGGGGAACCCCACTTAAAACCTCACTCCATTTAGAATAGTTACCCCTAACAACTACTCTTTGTTTCCTTCCTGTCAGCCAATTCCTAACCCAAACTAGAATTTTACCTCCTACCCCTATACCAGCTAATTTGCTGAGTAGTGCTACATGCGGTACCTTATCGAAAGCTTTTTGAAAATCTATGTAAACAACATCTACGCATTTTTTGCTATCTAAAGCCAAGGTAACCTTGTCGTAGAAATGTAATAAATTAGTAGCACACGATTTACCTTTTCTGAAACCATACTGCAAACTACTCAACAGCCCATTATTTTCTAAGAAATTCATAATCTTAATTTTGATCAATGTTTCAAAAATTTTACATACCACTGAAGTCAGACTCACAGGCCTATAATTTCCTGCATTACCTCTAGACCCTTTCTTGAAGAGTGGTGTAATGTTAGCTAGTTTCCAGTCCTCTGGCACTATCCCTGAGTTATACGAAGCATTGAATATATTAACTATAGCGTCAACTAATTCCTCTGCACATTCTACTAGAATTTTTGGATAAATATTATCTGGTCCCGGAGCTTTTGTGGTTTTAATTTTTTTCAAATAAAGTAAAACGTCCTCCCTGGAAAATACAAAGTCCTCAAGCTGTGTAGTAGCTTGTGTCTTGCTTGTGTCAACTGTTGAGATACAGTTATCGTTAAAAACACTGGAAAAAAAGTCATTTAGAACATTTGCTATATCACCATCATTCTGAATTAAATTTCCATGCTCATCTACTAGTGGCCCAATTTGACTATTTCGAACTTTCCCAGAATTTGCGTATGCAAAAAACTCCTTTGGATTCCTGTCAATATTATCTGCCAGCTTTTGTTCTAATTCTCTTTTCTGAAACCGTACCAAATACTTAAAACTACGCTACAAATTTCTTTGTAGGTTGTATTAGTTTTTAATTACAGGCAGGCAAAATTATCTAGAATCTTTGTAACGACCGTAACCGAAAACAAGTATTTGTTATTCTGTAACAATAACTATTTGAGGTAGAAGTTTGCCATTTAGGTTTTATAGTGTCCTCATTTATCCTAAAAACATGCACTAATAATTTATTCAAAAAACCTTTTTGTTTTTGTGCTATGTTGGTTACGGGTGTTACATGTTTTAGGTCTAAACTCACAGTTTACGTCGGATCTTTGCCAAATTTGGTACATAAATCCACTGATGCATCTGAAAGTTACTTTGGGGGTATTCGTCTCTTATAGAGTGGAAAAGCTCCTATAAAGGAGCTTTCCTATTTCTACTATAAATGCCGTTCACGTTAGTTCTAAGACTAATTTGACTTAGGGGTCATTCGATGTTCACCAGGAAACCATACAAACTTGAAATAATGAAAAAAAATTAGGTTATTTGCATTTGAAACATTGTAGTAAAACATTTTGCTTTATTTATAAATTATTAGCCCTCACCTCCTCGTTTCCGAATCATAAAGTCCTAAAGTCTGCCGAAATTTTAATAAAGTCAGCAAATTTAGTGTGTTTCATGTTACGATAGGAGACATTTTGGCATGCTTTGCAGATAGATGTACTATCACATGCAGATGGTGAAATAGTCGGCCTTCTATTTCCCCAGAAGCCTTTAAATTTGGAGCTTCACTTAAATTTAATCCTTTAAAATCTCATATCTCGATAGCGAGCGGACGAGGGCAAATGATTTATACAGAAAAAAATCCTAATGTGTGAGTATTTTTAAAATGTTTAACAAAGCGAACACTTGTAGTTGAAGCAATAAGGTGCCCTGTACAATCAATACCATTTACGTAATAAGCAAATTTGTAGAAATTTTTCTAAGCAAAATACTGAAGAAATACAGAGCTCAAGTCACAGATGATTATGAGGATTTAGTAGAGCTAAAATATCTGAAGAGAGACTGGGAGGTGTGGGTATCCTGGTGAAGTTTCATGGGAAAACGTAGCTCAAGGGATTTGAAAGCTTCCAAAGTCTGTAGTAATCAATTGAAGATTATGTCTAATCAAATGGACTAACTGGAGAACCTTTCTGCTCATATGTCCATTATTTGACTTTATATATGGCGGAAAAATGAATTGTAATAGCCGTTTACTCATTTTTAGCAACATATATATTGAAAATAGTCAGACGTGTAACGACCGTAACCGCAATCAAAAATTCATAAAAAAATTTTTTTCAACAAAAAAGCTAAGTTCTTTGTATGGTATCATGCCTTATTTATTGAGCAATTATTATAAAAATCCAGAAAATCATACGTGCAATAGATTCACAGAAAAGTGGCAGTGTTTCATAGCACTTTTTTTGTAACGACCGTAACCACACATTTTCGAGATTTTTCTATAACTTCCACTAATAATTTCAAACTAACGCTTGGTGATAATCATGTTGGGGGGGGGGGGGGGAAGCTTTATCATTCCCTGTTTTCATTAGAAATTTAACTGCATTTGTGAATAAAATATGAGCAGCTGAAGTTGTGTGAATGTAACGACCGTAACCATGGATTGGCCCATCTGGAAAATGATATAAAAATTCTGATATCACCTGGACCTAGTGTACACATATAAGCTCATTTAAAGTGTGTTTTTTCCCTTTTTTTTGTTTGATACTTATAAAATATGTTAAATATAGAGTTGGGGCGGTACATTCAAGATTAAAGAATTTTAATATTCTTGTTAGAGGCCAGGTACTGTCAGCCCTGCTTAAACAAATACTGACGGACTGTCGGTTCCAAGAAATATTCAATTGAGCAGGGATCTTTAAGATTGTGTCTCTGGAGTGGGGAAATATTCGGTTCCAGAATGTTTTATTCCTATAAGTGGGGTATTCGTTTATCCGTTACCCGATTATGCGGGGAAGACAGTATTCCAAGTATGAAAGTTCCTAATAATTAAGGTAAAAATAAATACTGCAGATAAAGCTCTGAGTTTATACAACTCTTCAATTATTATCATTTTGTACTGAAGTGAATTAATAAAAATTCTATATTAGTTTTTATCAGCAAAAAAGAAGTTACGAAGAAAATTTTTTTAAATAATTTTGAAAACTTTGGAGATGGGTTTATCCCTAACAACTCACATTTCAAATATTGTCCTGCCTAAAACCCTTGAAGTCTGTTTTTAACTGACTTCAACAAAGGAGTAGGTTATACAATTCGTCGTAAAAATTTTTTTTTTTTGTATGTTATAAGATTTCTTGAAGACGTCTGGACCGATTTCAAAAGTTCTTTTTTTGTTAGAAAGGGTTTCATTTCCGATTGGTCCCATCGTCTCGTGGTCCGGGTTTGATGACGGGAACCTGCAGAAATCGTTTGAAATAGAAATCGAGATCACAGTAATCGTAATAATGACAGCGATTTGTCCTAAATGATTAAATATGAAATCCGTTGTTACAAAACGTGGTTGATATGAAACAGTAATAATAATGATAATGAGAATTTTAAATGAAGGCTTAACTAAATCAAACATGGAATTCAACTAAATTTAAACTTATTCTGAACTTTATTTAAAAGCGTAATTGTTAGTTTTTAACTATATTTGATTATTTTAAGTGCATTTACACTAAAAAGAATGAAATAAAATATTTTTGGAAAAAAAAGTAGAACCGACTTCAGTTGGAAATTGCTCTAAAAAGTAAAAAAAAAATTTTTTTTCTTTCAACGCCATTGAAACTACTTTTAAACATAAGTTTTGAAGTCGGCGCAAAAACAATGTATAAAATCACACGCAACTACAATTCAACTATAAATATAAATTTTAATGGATCCAGGTTCTTTAAGAGCATTCCCATACATTTCATTGATTACCACACATTCATGCAATGGTACAAATATTCTGCTTTAATTTTCAATGATTTCTCTGAAAAATGTTGGCAAAATATGGTTTCATATCATTTTACCTATGTTTTTGCGCCGACTTCAAAACTTATGTTTAAAAGTAGTTTCGATGGTGTTCAAAGAAAAAAAAATTTTTTTTAAACTTTTTAGAGCAATTTCCAACTGAAGTCGGTTCTATTTTTTTTCCAAAAATATTTTATATAAAATACATTGTTTTCCCCCTTAAAAAATATCACAAACCCTGAATTAAACATGGTAAAATGACTAAAAAGTTTGGGAAAAATGGATTGTTTAACCTCAATAATCTTAATTGAACTATTTGCATATTATTATATCTTAGCAATGAATTGTCGTATTCTTATTTTGTGACAAAAAAAAAAAAAAAAATCTTGAAATATCCATTATGAGTTTCTGCTTTAATAATATTACTTCTCATAAATTTTAGGCAATTCGTCATGCTGAAATTAACTGCATTGATCAAGTTATAAATTGGTGTACAACTAATGATAAAAATCTGGATGAAGTATTTAGAAGAACAGAGGTTTTTGTGACTGTTGAACCATGTATAATGTGCTGTGCTGCACTACGTAGCCTTAGTATCCTTTATTACGCAACTTGATATTAACATTTTTTGCTTTGATCTGATTATCCAGGCAAAGCCTAGCAATACTGTTAGTTATTAACAATTACACTAAAAACACATATGGTTACCAAAATGGACATTGTCTACTGTTAACCAGTTGTTGGTCAACAATTCTCCAACCGTTTGGGGTGCTACTGTGGTAATGTCTATGGTTTTTACATGTAAGAATCATACAAAAGACCAAAAAAAAAAAAGTCATTATTTGCTTGAGTGAATTTAAAGAGATGGTTTATCCAAAAATTTCATTAAAAAAATAAAATTAGAATGCTTAGTAAAAGAATTTTGTCCTCCATATTTAATTCGGAAAGCAAGTCACATTTTAATTACTGGTTATTAAGTCATTTTTAACTTTGAAAAAAGAAAAGAAAGTTTTCCCTGAGAAAGGGGTAACCATTTTTGATTAGTGTACAAATAGAAGTATCTGGGGTATATTTTGGGAACAAAAGTTGAACATAAGATGAGTTCATGATTTATATTTTTTGGAACGGATAGTAATTTTTATAGTAAATTTATGATTAATAATAACTGTTTTATAATTTAATAACTGTTTAGTTTATAATCTTAATTAATTCCAAATTGGTCATTAGCATGGTTACTCATTGAATTGATTTGGCTATATGAAGTTTGTGTGCATTATGAAAATATTTTGTTTTCTAAAATTGTTTAACAAGCTTTATATATATCCCGAGTATCCTACGGCTGTGCAAATGATAGATTTGGTGGTTGTGGAACTGTTCTTAGTGTTCACGATGATACAGTATTCTTCAATGGTGATAAGTTACAAGTAGGTTTTTGTTGTTTCACTTGATTGAGAACATTTGTCTTCTGAATATGCTTTCATAGTATTAAATGTTCTGTTTTTACACTCTTATTTTTTGATGTTGCATTAGTTGATGATAACCAATTTTTCTATAATAAATGGTGGATTGGTGATGATTTGAAAATTAAATTAATTTATTGTTTCTTCATTCAGCCCCCCCCCCCCCCTCCCAGCTTATTAATGCAGCAGAAGATTATATAGGACTCGGTACTGAAATATTGTTTCTCCTTTATATTTATTGTTATGCACAGCTATATTGGAAAAATCAATCCTTACATTTAAAACAGCTCAGATATCACATAAGAAAATGTAAAATAACAAAATTCACAATCAACTAAAATGAGTGCTAGAACAAATCAACAAAGGAACGTAAGATGAAAGAATGCATGTCTCAAGTCTCTTCTGATTTATCAAAACAGGGGTGAAGGTGATGAGATAATAAATGTGAATGGATCTCTTTTTTTTCTAATCAGATTCCTTTATTAGACAGGTTAGTTTGTGTTGATGTTTTTTTTTTTAAATTTCTTTGCTTATTGGATTTAGGAAAAAATAACTATATCGGACTGAGCCATGGTGCATTTACTTAATTAAACTATCACCCCTTTTTAAAATAGAACTGTTCCACTGAGCTAGTTTCAGTTTTCGGGATTGGACAGGAGATAGGTTTTGAACATTTTCTGCTGCATTTATTGTGAGCATTGTTCATTATTTCAAAGACGCATTTATTTCATCCTCAATAACATATTTACCTATGGTGTGACATGTATTGCTCCGAATTGAACTTTAAAATTTTCTCCTCTGTTTCATTTTCTTCTTAAAACTAATTGCACTCTTAAAATATTTACAACATTAAACAAGCGTGAATTTGCAGGCATGTGTTTTAAAATTGATTAAATTGGATTTTCTTATCATTTCTGAGTTATGTTTGATTTTTTCACCAGTCAATTCTCTTAAAGAGCTTTTACTCTCATAATATTGAAACATAAATTCAACCCAGAACTCATTAATAATGTCAATACAGTGCCTGAAATACATATTCTGTATGCTGTTTCTCAAAGCTCATGAAAAATTTCTAAAAAGGTCAAAAAATTACCGTAGAAATTCTCTCGACACCGTGTAACAAACACATAAGATATTATCAGTCGGCCTGCAAGTGATTATAGTTTCTCCCTTTTTAATATAATTTAAATAAGTATTTTTTTTTTACTACAATTGTTTTGTTTTGTTAACTGCTTTGTTTTTATTTATATCATGTTTCCCTTTTAATTTTTTTTTAGATTACACCTGGTGTAAAAGCAGATGATGCAGTGGAACTATTAAAGAATTTTTATAGAGGAGAAAATCCAAATGGTAAAGTTTTTTGAATTGCTCTCAGTTATAGCCTACTTTCTCCTGAACAGTTTTTATAAAGATCTACAAGTTTTCATGAAGATAAGTATTCATAAAAATAGAAAGCAGAAAAAATTAATTCAAAAATTATTATAGTATGAAAACTTTGAAACAAAAGAAGGCTCATAAGAATTAAGACATGTAGGGGAGAGTGGTAATGAATGAGTCACTTTTTGATTTTGAATTTTTGTAATTTTTTCTAACAATTTGTTTTAACTCTAAATTGGTGTTTTAGTTACTTTACTTATCTGGCTATCTAAAAAAGTCATAAAAGTTGGATTAGCACCTGTCTATAATGAATTATAATAGAAAATAAAAATTTCGAAATTTGGCCCATTCAACCCCACCTATGGGGTTGAATGGGCCATCGAAGGTAATGAATGGGCCACTAAATGAATTCAATGAAAACATGTGGATTTAATCTTTTATTTGCTGAGGGTGACAAAATAAATGTGGCACTTGACATGATGATACAAAATCATACTGATTTAAAATTATATAAACATCAAAACTGATGCAATTAAAATAAAACTGATGCATACCAATTATAGCAGAAAAATGACTAAATAATGAGATTGTAAGAAATAAATAACATCATATATACAGGGTGTCCACTCCAATCGTGGACCAATAGCTAATTTCTAAACCGTTAGAGATAAGCATATCGTTTATTTAGGAAAAAATTTCCAAATTATGAAAGGAATTTTGGGTCTATTCAATATTTTTCAAATAATCAAATTTTGAAAGAGTTACGAAATTTAAATTTTTATACAGCCCCCCAGTCCTATCAATCATATTTAGTAAAACATTCTCAACACTGTAACGTTTAAAACTAAAAAAAAATCACTCTTCTACCACAAAAATTGACCGAGTTATGACGTTTTGAAAAATCAAGATTTTGCAGTATTTCGCATACGGTCCTCTAGAGCCATCTCTCGAGTGACGTCATGGAAATCAATGCAAAATCTTGATTTTTCAAAACGTCATAACTCGGTCAATTTTTGTGGTAGAAGAGTGATTTTTTTTTAGTTTTAAACGTTACAGTGTCAAGAATGTTTTACTAAATATGATTGATAGGACTGGGGGGCTGTATAAAAATTTAAATTTCGTAACTCTTTCAAAATTTGATTTTTTGAAAAACATTGAATAGACCCAAAATTCCTTTCATAATTTGGAGATTTTTTCCTAAATAAACTATATGCTTATCTCTAACGGTTTAGAAATTAGCTATTGGTCCACGATTGGAGTGGACACCCTGTATATAAAAAAAATAACAGATAATACACACTATGATTTAACAAAATTTATATATTTCAAAAATAATTTCAAAAACTTCATCTTCATTTTCAAACTTGTCAAAATTCAAAATTTTTTTAAAAATTTACTAGACATCGGGACTAAGAAGTATCTAACTTAAGTTACCAACAAAGAAAATGTAATTGTACTGTGAGGAATATAATATGAAGGAGAGAGGGGGGCTTTTTCAAGCCACGCTCTGTGACCAGAGGTCTATTGTACTATAGGAATATAATATAGATCTGAAAATTATATTTAGAAGTTACTACAAACCTATTTTGACGACAGTAATCTTAATCTATCTATGACAGTCAGTTGTGTTTCATATTAATGAGAAAATCCAAAGAAAAGGAAGAAAAACAATATTTAGGTGGCCCATTCATTACCATGACATAGTGGCCCATTCAGCCCCACCTATACTTTTGGAATACATTTAGGTTTTTTGAGCACATTGAATTTAGATAACATCAAAATACATCTTAAGATTAGTTTATAGGTATGGAAAGACTAGCTTATACATATGTATGCAGTGAAATATTTGGTACATTTTAGCTAGGAAATGTTTTACTAAAAAAGAAAAAAACTTACTTTTCAGTCAGATTCTTGACCATGCCACTCTAGTTTGAAAATGGCTCAGCGCAAACGAATGAAAATTGGATGAGTTTAGTAGAACAAATAGCTACATCTATTGGTGGCATCAAAAAAAAAAAAAAAATCATGCAAATACTTTTTCATATTTTGTTAGTGGCCCATTCATTACCACTCTCCCCTATATTGGTTCCCCCCCCTCCTCTTCTGCAACATTTTAAAAGTGTGCATATCACGCTTTTAAAAATGGTAATGATAAAAATAACATTTTTGTAAACATTCACTCCATATATTTTTTAGAAATTTCAAGTTCAACCAAATATTTTTTTTCATGTTTTTTTTTTTTCTTTTTTCATTTATCATAGTTAGAAAGTGACAAAATATATGTCATTAATTTAACAGTTACTGTTTATTTATGTGCCTACGTATGCAGGGGCGCACCCAGGATTTAACTTAAGGGGGGGCTAATTTCTGACATCAAGCACGCCCTACCCCTTTTATATCCAGAGGCCATTGGATTAAAATTTTAAAATCGTGAAAATACTAAACTTTAATAGATTACACCCCCCCCCCCTTCTTTCTTTTTATTTATTTTTTCCGGAATAATAGTGTAAAGCTTTGCTTTTTTGATTGGAAGCTCTCTTGCTTCTGTTAAATTTTATGTGAATTTTTTACTTATTTATCAAATTGTGTTTATGTAAGAAAATAAATGGTAAATACATGAGGATCTTCCAACCTTAGTGAAGATGAGGTGATTAATGCACTCACGAGAATAGCGTTATGATACGAATCAAGACCATTACTATTATGAACAAAGACATAAAGTGGAATATTCAAACATATCTGATAGGGGGTTCATGGGTTCTCCCCGGAAAAATTCTGAAAAGTGATTCCAAAAACACAAAGTTAGACAACTTTTGGTCATGTTAGGGAGATTTGAGACTTGCCGGCCCTCATCTAATATTTTTTCAGAATTTGAGGCCATAAAAACGTTATTATTGCACGCCATTTTTGCAATTGTTAGGGGGTGAGGTTTAGGAATGTTTCTATATTAAGCTTCGAAAAGCGCAGTTTAACATGACATTGGTTAATCTTAGGAAGAGCACGAGTCAGGGGATCTCCCATTGTAAATTTTCGAAATTGATGTCCAAAAAACACCATAGTAGGCCCTCTTAGAATATGTTAGGAAAATTAATGGGGGGTTTTGGAACTTTTTACTAACAATTTTTTGATGTTGAAATTCCAAAAACGAAATGTATAACTATCTCAGTTAATCTTATAAAGAATGGGGTTCGACAGCTCTCAACCCGAAATTTTTCAAACTTGATGTCTAAACAACGCAATAGCATCTTTGATGATGTTAGAGAAAGGCATAGGGTTCGGTTTTCTCCTCTGAATGTTTTTTGTCGAAATTAAAAATCTCAAAACTTAATTTTAAACAATTTTCGAGATCTTTCCTCGAACATTTTCTGAAATTTAAGTTTTAAAAATGCCATTGTAGACCATCTTTGATGACGTTATGGGAATGGATGGAACTCTCCACAGGATATTTTCCCCGAGACTGAGCTTAGAGAAATGCGGTTCCATTGTTGCCGATGTTAAGAGTTCGGAGGCCTTCCTCAGAAAAGTTTTCAAAATTTGAAGTCTTAAAAATTTGGTTATAGTCCATTTATCGGTAGCCTTAGCGATAGGATTCATGTACTCTGCACCAGCAGTTTTTCGTAATTAAAGTTCCAGAAACGAAATTTAAGACCTTTTATCATTATTATTTGGTGGGAGGAGGGGGCTTTTTTTAATTTTTTGAAATTAAAGTTTTAAAAACAAAACTGTAGGCCATATTCGATAATGGGGCTCGCTTTTCACCTCCGGAAATTTTTAGAAATTTATGTTCCAAAAACCAATTATTAGACGATCTTCAATGAGGACATTCAGACTTTCTCCCGGAATTTTTCAAGACTTGAAGCTCTAAAACTATAATTCCTTTCTAACTTTAACGCCGAAAAAAGAGAGGAATTAGGTTCGGATACCCCCTTCCTCCCATTTTCTTAGCTACTTTTTTTTAATATTTTTATTCCAAATCAAAATGGAGAAAATAGGAAAAGATTTTTCAGTTAACTATTTTGGTTTTCTGTACTGATATTTTTAATTTCCTTCCAGTGCCTTCATTGGTTAGAAGTACAGAAGTTTGTGGCTTGAGTGTAAGTTTTTTTTTTTTTGATTAATTTGTTTATTTTGCAAAGATATTCTTCGGTCACTTTTTTCTGTTTTTTTTTTCCCTCTCTCTCTTTTGTACTTCCTTTTATTTTAATACCATTTTATATTCTTTATAATCTGTTTTAACTTTTTATCTGTTTTCTTGTTTCTCGAGCATGTTTCTCAGAAAATCAGTGGCGGGCTAATCATGTCGCAATTGCCCCTCTCCCCCTCCCCGGCCATAGGGGGCTTTTATGAAATAGATTCAAAAAATGTGCATGAAAAATGTTTTATAGAATTCTGTTTTTGACAGAAAGGAGCTTTAAAAATTTCATTATGACGATCCTTCAAACCTGTAATTCGCCACAGCGAAACATCAGGATTTTCCATGACAAATCCTCGAAATTAAAATTATTTTGGTTTTGATGGTGAGACGCTCTATGATTTGAAATTCCATGCTTTGCTGAGGCCCCATTCTCGTGCCTCATGCGTCTGTACATGTACAATGAATGATTTAATTGAAAACAATGCCTTGGTTCCTTGGAAATTGTAGATGAGGGGTAGCACGGAGCGGTTTTTTATAAGTGAGAATTTACCCACTTTCCCTAGACTTTAAGAAAGACGAGGTATATGTTATACGCGTGCGTATTTGTTATTTAAATTGGATTCAAAGCGTAGTATATATTGAGTTATTAATGACTTGAATCTTTTCTGACACAGTGGAAACATTTTAAATGTCGTTGATGCTTAAGACCTTCAAGTCCAGTCTTTTCATAGGGGGAGCTTAAGCCCCCAAAGCCCCCTCCTGGGTGCGCGCCTGTACGTATGTTTAAAGCATGGAAAAAATATCAGAAAATTCCAAACAATTTGTTATGGTATCAATGCTGTTTCTCTCTGGAAAGGATTATCTGCCTGGAATAGTCATATAAGTGCTAGGGGTGGTAAACTTCTCACGGAAGCTGAAATTTATCTTCCTGTTGGCAGTTAAGTTACCAATAAGAGATTCCCAAACACGGTGCGGTTCGACAGTTTAAATCAAAGGGGAAAACTAAGCAAAAAGTTATAGATACCGTTATTCCTAAAATCAGATTCAATTTTACTTATTTTAAATGTGTACATTTATTGAGCATACAATTCAGTTCAGTGGTGTCCACATTAGGTTTTTTTCTTAAGTGAAAAACATTTCTGCTCAAATGTATTTTGTAATCAATTCATTACATCATCTTATATCTCATTATAATGTAAATAAATAGTATATTAGATTAATAATGATACTTGTTTATTGCATTAAAATAGCAAAGAAAAGACTTAGTGGTAGGAGTTTTTCGATAAACAGTATTAAATTCTGAATAGACACAAAGTAGTTCTTGGAAATTTTTTTCAAAGTTTGGGAGTAGAGGGAAATTGTGGGTACATAATATATATTGAAGGGAAAACAGCAAAATGTGTACACAAATGTCCATATTTTATTTCTAAAAAACATGGTGCCATGGAATTGATCCCCCCTCCTTCTCACACACACATATACATCCCTTCAAGTGGCATCTGTATATTGTCATGCTAAGCGCAAAAGTCGTACATGCGGCTGTGCTCGAAATGAGGAACTGCTGTGCAAATTTTTGTGCCTCCATATATTTGATTTAGAATCCACTTTTTCAGATTTTTTTTTTAAATAAAAGTTTCCCATTCACATCTGACCTTAAAATATTGAACAAAAGTAAAATATGTAATAAAGACTAATTTTGATTAAAAAATGTAAATACAGCTTTTGTGCTTAGCACAGCAGTATATCATATACATTAATATACAAAATATAAAGTTTTTGAAGAAGGAAAATTATAGCATTTTTTTAAACAAATGAAAGACTACAGTATGATGCAATTTTCAAATTTTAATATTTTTTCTTACTTTTTTTGTAATTTTATTTTTCATCTTTTGAATTTTTTATTTATTTTTAAATTTTTTTGTTGTATGAATTTTTTCATTTATTTCAGCTCCATTTCCAAAAGTGAAGAAAGGATGATTTAAAAGAAAAATGGTTTAGTGTAAGCCTAGAACAATGACCTGAGGTTTTTTGTATTACAGAAAAGAGAGCCAATAAGTTTCACTGTTGAAAGATGATTTCAGATTTGAAAATTGATTTTAATCAATTTTTATTTTCAGTGAAGAGGATTTGTTATTACAGTGTCTTTCATTTTCTTCTCCTTAGATAGTATATGATTATAATTATGCGTTTTGTATTGTTCATAGCGGTGTATGTGGTTCCGAAAATTCTTTTAGGCAGAATTTCCCTTCAATGTTTACTTAACTAATGCTTTTTAAAAACCTCAATTGCAGGATTGTGAACTATAGTTTTGTGT